>JAYKKM010000265.1:3235000-3465000 GCA_035772405.1 Chrysogorgia sp. JL179-B06
TTACCTTTTCCAAAGCAACCAGTTCGGTTTCCCAGTCCTTTTAAAAATAAACGAATTAAAATTCTTGTCAACAAAAGGACCCTCCGTAATAAAGATAATCCAGGTTTTATACTTACTGTGCTTGAATCAGTATCTATAGCAGAGTCTCTACTCAGCACCAATCGCTCTCGTGTATCATCCTTATCCAATCTTTGCTCAATCCTCTCCTTCAGTAACCGGAGTTCTTCCATTGATTTATTCTGTTCACGTCTGATCTGATCCGTGTCCCTTAACAGAGCAGCCAGATCGCTCACGGCTCGATCACGTTCTTGTCTTAAAACATCACATGTTGTTTTCATCCCGTTTCTTTCTTTTACCATCTTATCGCGCTCACTAAACGACCAATCGCGACGTTTTTTAGACACCTCTGCCTCACTGAGGGCATTCGCCAGTTCTTTCGACAACGCATCGAACTGCTTACGAAGATTCTCGCTTTCTTTCCCTTCACCCTTTACTGTCTCGTTGCGTTGTTTAGCCTCGAAGCATTCTCGGAGAATCTTATCCCGGTGGACAATCGCTTCATGTCTTTCTCTTCGAGCGGCATCTCTCTCCTCTTTGAACATTTCACAGTCTTCCCTTGCTCGGTTTTTCTGCCTCGTTAGATCCTCTATATCGCCAGCCAACTGTCTCATCTGTTGTTTAACAAGGTACAACTCCTTCATTGCTTTATCACGTTCGTTATTAACAACGGATAAATCGTGGCAAATACTCTCTTTCTCTTGTAAAACGTACTCCGACTCTTCTTTCAGCTTTTTCCTTTCTTCTTGAGCTACGCTGAGATCTTCCTGTAGTTTGTCCATTTCTTTATGCACTCCATCTCGCTCGCTCATCACCAGTCTGTACTCACTCAAAGCGCTGTTTCGTTCTTCCTTGAGTTTCGTTAGTTCTCTCGTTGCCTTCAACTGTAACGCTATCGCTTGATCAGTGTCCTTGACTGCGGCATCGCGGTGTTGTTCTGCTTGATGCACTCTACTCACCACAATCTCTTTCTCGAGCATCGATTTCTCGTAATTTCGTTTCATAACCGAGTACTGTTGCTCCAAATAAGCTCGTTCATTTTCCGTCGTATCTAGTTCGTTGGAAGCCGCTCCAAGTTGTTCCTTCATTTCTAAGAATCTTTCCTCCAACCTCTTGTACTTATCAAGATTAAGGTGAAATTCCATCCTTAATTTATCGTGCATCGACTTCAACGTTTCGTATTCATTTGACAACACCTCGTCATTTTCCTGGTTCCATATCTTCCCTCTCTTCCCTCGCAGCTCGTTCATTTCTTTCTTCTCTTGTTCTCGAAGAAGAATAATCTCTTCGTAATCTTGTTGTAATTTCTTGCGCTCATTCTCGCTTGCATTTAGTTTCTGGTTCAACATCTGTGCCTCCCTCATCAGCTGATCACATTTGTTCAAACCAACCAGATGCAAGTTACGAAAATGTTCCGACTTCTTCATATGACTGCCGCACTTCTCTGCCAAATCTTCGGATTGTCTTCGGTTAATTTCCAGCTCTTTCAACACGTCTTCGTATTTTTGTTTCATCACCTCGCACTCTTTCTCCTTTTCATTCTCCGAATATCTCTTTGCATCCCGTTCACTGCCTTCTCCTTTCTCTTTCCTTTCATTGTTAACATCTATCGTTATTTCACTTGTGCTTCTTTCTTGTTCCATCTTCACCAGTTTCTGAACGATACTATCGTATTTTCTCTGGATCACCTTCAGTTCAGTTTTTTCTTTGCAAGAATCATGTTCGATCATACTAACACTACGATGAACATTGCCTTGCTTTAAACCTAATGTAAATACAAACAATAAAAATAAGTCAAAATGTTTACACAACAGACCATTTGTTTATACACATTCCTCGGTATGCAAAGGCAGAATAATGAGACCTCAGGTTGTCCAAAACTAAATGGGGTGGCAACGTAATTGCGTTACCGCCAGATTTCGTTGGCGGAAACGAACTCTCGTTTACGCAGATGTGTTTTTAGGGAACTGACGCGTTTACTCCACCGTTACCGCAAGCGTTACTGCAGACAATCACACATGCTGGTATAGGATTTAAAACACTGGGTGACAACAAGAGTGCGAAGTTGATCGTCCAGGTTGTTGTAGTCTTGAGAAAGACTATATTGTTTGACTGACGTTTCGACGGCCTCTGGCTCTGACGTTGCTTGCGTAACGGATGTAATTGTTGGCAAGAGTCTGTCGTCCAAAAGATCATAATAAAGTGAATGGTTTGAACCTAGGAGTATCATTAGATGTGTGAAGTTGATCATCCAGGTTGTTGTAGTCTTGAGAAAGACTATTGTTGGTGACCATTTACTTTATTACGATATTTTGGACGACAGAGCAGAGGCGTACGTAGCCTCTTTAACATGCTCTACTTTAATGCTAAATGTTTTTGAAAACAGTATGCAGCTGCAAGAGTAGACACAAAACTTCGAATTATATTGTAAATATAATGCGTTGAATACTGCTATTTTCTAAATCCTATTGGTTAATAAGACAATGCACAACCAACGCCCCAACATTTCAAATGCAAATCAAACTCAATTAGCTCCTGTCCAAAGTTTACATGATAGTGTGTAGAAAAGAAATTAGAACGTTCTAGCAAAATAAGAACCATTGAAATAATTACAAAAATGTCTGGAGGAAAGACATCATAAAAAAGCATTTGTTTTAAAATTTTTTCATTTTTTGGTTCTTGCAGGGTAACGATATTTCCTTCCGAGGTAACGCGATATTTTACCGTAAAACTACGCTTGCGGTAACGCACGTTTCGTTACTGCAATTTTGGACAGCCTGAACCTTAACCTTCATATGAGTTAAACGACAGTATTTTATTATGGCACATAAAGGACATATTTTATATATGACATATTTTACATAAAGGACACATATTTTATTATGGCACATAAAGGACATAAATAGGAATCCTAACTTTACAACGATCACCCCTAATGAAGACACTAGAATGGAGTGTTGAAACGATGGGTCATGGACAGTAACTTTTAAAGTTACATTCAAAAAGCTTTTTAAAACCAGAGTAGCGTCAAACTACATGTATGTCTGATTTATCACCTGGTTGCATTGGGAAATTATTTGTTGACATATAATGTTGGGTGGTGACACTAGGGTGAGGCAGTCAATCGATAAAGAAAAAAAACGGGTTTTTTAAACCAATTTTATCGGAAAGAAATTGGCGAAAATGTCTATGTACAGCAGTCTCCTGCGTGATCATCTGTCTAAAGAGATTGAATTGACTGTCATCGATGGAGACGAGAAATACAAGACAACTACTAGCACAGCTAGCTAGAAGATATCTCACCATCCAAGCAAGCAGTTTCACCATCGGAGAGAATGTTTAGCAAAGCAAAGAATGTTTAGCAAGTAACCACACTGGCACAAGCACAACTAAAGCCTGAAACAACTGATATGCTCATGTTCCTGGCAAAGAACTTGTAAGATATTAGAATAATTCTATTTTTAATAACCTTGTTGTAAATAATTGTGCTGCAAATCTATAAAATCTAACATAAATATATCATATTTAAATTGTTTATAACATAAACATTGTTTTGCATCATGAGTTAAATATTTTGTAGCTGCAGTTTACTCTTTTTTGGATTTTTTCAGATGGCAGGGTCTGAAATTAAATATTTTTTTCGGTATCCCACTGGGATATCAGGGTTCAAAGTTTTCCTGAGAATCCAGTATCCCACTTCTGGATACTAGTTATCATGATTTTCAGTATCCCAGCAGACCTGCTATTTCTCTGTGTGACTGTACACTGTACAGTGTACATCACATCTAGCCTGGTCACCTCGCAAGACCAAATATGTTTAATACAATATTAAATATTAACTTGCACACCACAAGACTAAAATCCATCAAAGTCACTTTCAGAATGGTCAGACTCAAAGCATCAACATTGTTCAAATTATTATTTCCAACTTGCTGAAAATTTCCAACGACGTTTTTTAAGTTCATCGTCTCTGATGACTACAACGTCTTCTACAGGAGATTCTGCGGAGTTTTTGATTTTTCAATTAAATATTTTAAAATATTCACTGTAATTAACACTGCTTATAAATATTTACACCGTGAACCACATGGCGCTTCCATCAGTGAAGCTATCACTTGATTTGTTGACTGATATACATGTACAGTAATCCCAGCAATAGGCAACAACCCCATACTGAGCGCTCGTACCTCAATTTCCAAGATGGTGACTTATGCTAACAAAGCTATTGGGAGACCACCGGAGGCATTTACTGCTATCCCGATTTTTGAAATTTTGTGGTATCCTGTCAGGGTACAGGATACCGCAAATTTCAGACCCTGGATGGTTTTCGGGTTTTTTTACCCAAACTGCCTAACCCAAGGTAACACAATCAGGGTAAGAGTTAGGTCCAAAGTGCAAGTGAAATATTTGGATATGATGTTTAGTGTTGTATTGCATATAGGCAATGTTGAAATACAAATAGAAAAGTCTAAAAGGTTATTGTACTTCACATCCCACACACTATTTCAGCAGTACACCTCTAGAGTTTTTGATATACAATATTTTAAGCCAGTTATCACCTGGTCCACCATCCTCATTTTGTTGCTATCCCTTCCCACCACTAAACTAGTTTCTTATATAAAAGGTGGCCCTTTCCCAAAAATATAGCAAAGGCAAGGCCCATTTTACAGATTTTAGGAACACACATATAACCTTGAATGACATGTTTTCCTAAAAATTTCCCCTCTGTAGTTGATCTCTGGAAGCAAATGATGAATTGCAGATCTTGGAGATGGAGGAGGTACTGTTTGTAGGTAGTCACTTTGCAGCAATCTCATTCTCATCACCTGCGTTCCTTACGCAGCTGTTTCCAGACATTGTTCAGTTATCTCCAACTGACACTGAACATAAATTCATTTTCCAGAATGGCAACACAATGCAACAATACTTGGCCAGATATGTACAGTCCACATCCAAGTCGATTTTTTAGAATCATTTCGGCAATTATTGTCGTAAAGTTGAGCATGACAACATCCATTAATTCAGGTGACGAGAGCTTATTGTATTTAAAAGCATGTATAGTGGCGGTCCCGACTGAAAGATCATTTAGCAAAGATGTCAAAGCGAGTCCAATGGATTCTTTTTTAATTTAAGCTTTTACCTAAATGTGCATGCATAGAATGTATATTTTCTCTTCATAGAATGTATAAAATAACTACTCTCCGTGGATTGTGTTTTCTTTACATGCACGTATGCCTTCTGTGCATGTACAATTACAAAACAATAGTTAAAGGGCAATTCCATGTAACGGACATTACACAGTTTGTCAAATGTTGAAAACTAATTTGATATAATTCTTCCACTTTTACCATTGTTTCATTTTGAATTAGAAATTCTGATAAGTGAACAACAATTGATGTTCAACTAACTAATTTTTCAGAATGTTTTGGAAAATGTCATATATTTACAATCACAATATTTTGCGTAACGGACATTACTCCAGAAAAGACATGCCTATTTTAGTACTTTTTCAAACAACATATCTTCTCAATTACAATGATTGTTAAACAACAAAACACCTAAATTATGAACCATTTGTACATACTTTAAAATTATTTGTACATGTTGGAAAATTTTTTACCTTTTTTTTTAAATAAATAACAAATTTGTGTGTAACGGACATTACACAGAAGCCGTAACGGACATTACACTTTTGTCTCATGCTTCTTCTTTATTAATATTTGGTCCCAAAGTTACCCAATTTGATAGGGGATTGGATTTAAAACAAATTTAATCCATTGTAATATTTTCAACAATCAACAAAAATGGCTTTTTGCTTGTTTAAGCACAGTATGCACACATTGTAAATGTTGTGTAAAAACCTTAATTACATGTAAAATTGTAACTATGTAGAGGTAAATTTGAAGAATTACAACACTGTGTTTGGATGTTGGCAATAAAGTTAGACGTTTTTATAGCTAAAAAGCATAAAGAGGATAAAATTTCCTTAGCCACTAAGGGCTCTTGCTTAATTTAAGAAATCACAAAAAGTGCATTTAAACATGGAATTGCCCTAAATTGAGTTTTTTGCATCAGCCTAATTTAAATATTTTATCAGCCTAATTTTATCAGCCTAATTTAAATACGAGTTGTCAACACCTACAGTGTAGTGTATTAGTTGATGGTGTTGAATATGATTATAACAAAATGCCATTGATAGTCATTAAACGTCATACTCTTTTGCAGGGAAAAGTGTTTTACCAGTTATTAGAGTAACACTAGTAAAGCCCAATGACCAAGATAACATTTTTTGACTTGGTGATGTACTCACATATTTGATGCCCATCTTTCTCATGCTCGGGATGCTTGGAGCCATTTTTAACAATGCGTTTTGATCCTTAAAATATAAAAAAATAAGTATCATGGGCAGAAAGCAATTATTGTAATATCCATACAACAAGAATACTGTATTAAAGAATTTATGGTTACATTACTGTACAGTGTACATCGTATTCCAATCCTCCAACCAACCCAAAACCTACACATTTTTTACATTTCAAATCAAACTTTAACTGCTTTGGGATGAATGTCTTAACAACAAATGTGAATAAAGAGTACAATTGCAATAGAAGTTATTTTATAAAAAATGGATATTTAGAGAAACAAAATACAGCATCAAATGTACAGTAAATATAATTACAGTGGGCATCATTCTGAACAAAGTTGCAAGAATGAAACGTACCAACTCTAATATAAAAGTAAGAACAGTGTGGTAGTCGCATTGTATTAATGTATATTTGTTTAACCTAAGCATCTCATCGTTGCTTTTGTGATTTTTCATTGCAAACTTTAACCATAAATTCAGACAATTGCTCAAATATTGATGTCTGGTAACTATGTTTACGCCAACGTTCTCTTAGTAATTGCTAGAGAAATTCATGTTTACATTTACTGTAGACGGTTGGCGACAAGCTACAAACATAGATTTATTTTACAATAAATATGAAAAAGCAGTCATTAGTCTATAGCAAATAAATAGAAGAAGAAAATCAAGCTTTAAGGAGGTTTCATGAGGTAACGTAGAACAGCTAACAACAATTCGGCGATATTGGTGATGTAAACACTACCTGAAAACATATTCTTTGGTGGTTCCATACCCAAAAACATACAGTTTAACATATATGGATACGTTGTCTCGAGAATCACACAGAATCTTTTAAATTTATCATAGCCTTTTGTCTTTAATAAGTCTAAAAGTCTGTCAACTCTTTGGCTTCCCACTTCATTTTCAATTGTTTGCCAATCAGCGTCACTCAAAATATGACTAACAAGCAAAGGAGACGACAAACGATCGATGCTAACTGCTTGGCGAAATTTATCACGATGTCTGTCCAGTATTCTCTTGTAGTCCTCCTCCATGTCGAAGAACGTTAAAGCCAAGACAAGCGGTTCAAAATAGATCAAAACCTAGCGTCTTCGCTGTCTCTACAACAAGCCAAGGCTCCGCCATTTTAAACTTGTCGTGATTTTTGAGGCATGATTTTTGAGAACCGGAAGTGAGCGGTGTTAAAAAAGACGCTATCTTAATTTTGATTAAAAATTTTTTATACACTTATCAAATAAGGCAAGAGCCGTCATCTCAGCTCCACCAAATATTTTATTAAAACAGAATCGTGCGAAAACTAGGATGTTCTGTCATCATTTATTTATTCGTTAACATCTCTACTGGTCACGTGTTCACCTTGACAGACCCGCCTGTTTCATATAAATCCCGAAAAACGTCACATAGAGATATACTTACATAGGTATATATATATATATATATATATATATATATATATATATATATATATTATATATATATATATATATATATATATATATATATATATATATATATATATATATATATATATATTATATATATATATATATATATATATATATATATATATATATATATATATATATATATATATATATAGCACAATTCGAAATTAAAATCAGCTGTTATTTCTAAAATAAAGCATTATCGTAAAAGTTAGGGTTAGTTTAGCCTGTGCAGCGGGATTTAGCCTTAAGGTACGTTTACACACTACGATTAATCGGCCCGATTTCTGGTTTAGCTGGATGTTAAGTAATGAGAGACAGGAATACGACCGGGGGGTAAATGAGCCCACGGGACACTCCGCTGACTGTTTCTCCACTTAACATCCAGCTAAACCAGAAATCGGGCCGATTAATCGTAGTGTGTAAACGTACCTTTAGTCTGCTCGAAGCCCGAAATTTCGTAAAGCGGAAAAAGCTAAAAGCAGTCTGCGAGGGGGCGTGGAGTCAGCTGGCCTGCCTGAAGTGTGTAGGTCGTGAACTAAATCTCAGCGCTGAACAACTTGGACTGGCCTCGTGTAGACCCACAAGACAATGATAATGCTTTACTTTAGAAATAACAACTGATTTTAATTTTCAATTTTACTTATTATTATTATTATTATTATTATATTATTATTATATTATTATCTTCTTCACGTAGTGGCAGGTTGCCAGTCGTACCTGGAGACACGACTCTATCTTCAGACCGTAAGTGGTTCAAGTCTTTATGTTGATCTTCCAGGTTATAAAAGTCCATCCATAATAACTGGTGACACATACCGTCCAGACTTGCTCCTATCAACTGCTAGTGGATCAGTGGCGGCACTACGGGTGTGCAAACGGTGCGCCGCGCCGCACCGGGACCCATGGGCCGAGGGGGCCCATCCGGCAAATTGCCTCTTTATTAATGGTGCTATTATTAATAATATTTTCTTAAAAATAATGGATACTCATTAAATTGTACTCAAAAGTGCTCTCAAAATGCAGAAAATGCCATTTCAGAGACCCTAAATTCAAAAATGTTCCGGGACGCCTACATGTGTCTTCACTTTTTTCTCGCACCGAGGCCCACACCCACATTGTTGAACTGACTATTGGTTTTGAGTCAAATCTTCAAAACAACGTCGATCGTAAAAAATCCAAATTCAAAGTGAACAATTCAGATCAGTTAAATTTGTAAACCTATCGATCAGCTCCCTTGGTGTCTTTGCAGCAGAATGTTCTACATTCATAGAAATGCTGAATGATCTTAGTCTTGACAAGACTCACCAAAAATATTGTATTAAGAGAATGACGACGATCGCAATCGGAACCACACTAGATATTACATATTCTGTTGCCGAAACAAGGAATGGACAAATGCCGAACTGCTAACTTTTTTAAATTATTGTGCTATATATTTGTTTTATGTTGTTATATATAGTTATTAGTTATATATTGTTAGTGTTGATTCAAGTAGCCGATTGTAAATTACCTTAAATAAGCGAGATTTACAGTTGTATATTATCTAAAAAGTCATTTAATAAAGTTGCCATTATGAAACTTTACCCCCTTTTCCGGTCCATGTCTGGTGGTCTTTGGTCAAGGTTTTAATATATCTCAAAATATTTTTTAAAAATCTACACTGACAGAAATGGAAACACCGTTACCAAGTGGTGGCTGGTGAGATCATGGTGAGATGCTCCACGGGACGCTCCAACCAATAAGATGGAGACGGATATGATATTTTTTGATACGAATTGTTGTCATGGTAATAATTATAGAGGAAGCTTGACCTTTCAAAGTGGAGGTGGTAGGAAATATATTATCGGAGAATGGAGATAAACACATTGCACGTATATATATATATATATATAATGTATATATATATAGCAAAGTGAAAAGGTGATAAACTGCCAAGATTTTTAGTGACGAAATACTGACTTTTGAGCGGAGCCCTTCATCAGAGTATTAGACTCCAATAAACATTCAGTATAATTTAAGCAGTATCGTACTGAATTTCTTTGATTTCTTATATACGAACAAATTACCAATCTTATGTTTCACAGAACAAGAGTAAAAATCTACGGCTTATTTTGCTAACCTTTTGTGGATTTTCGCATGGTTGTGTTGTTGTGTTCATGATAAGACCCCTAAAGCCAGCATGTCATGCGATAATTGGGCCGATTTCCTATGTGCATGTCATGTAGAGTCATGTAGATGATTTACTCACGAGAATATTGAGACATTTCCTCACGAATTCTCCTTGTTACCTTCGTAATAACATAACAGACACTGGGATCAGAAATAGGCCCCATTAATCGCAGTATATAAACGTAACCGAGTTAATAACGGGACTTGGCTGCAACTAAATCGGTTTTTCGATTTCCAAGAATCATTTTGTATAGGTCGTATGACATATACGAAACGGCAGTCGAAAACCAAACTGCATCGCTATCTTTAGCTGTTGATCGAAAATCGCTACATCATCATGTGCACAATTAAATTCTAGACAAGATGGAAAACAAAGAACGGACAGCTCTATTCTTTCGTTCTTCCTGTTTTGTCAGTTTTTAGGGCAATTTGTTTTTCATCATCGAGCGGGTTGGAGGAGTGCCAAACCGACTGATCAAAGAACACGATGCACACGCACTAAAGCAAACATTCAGCATACGAAATATTTAACGACACTGTCGACGCCAACGTCAAATAACGACTTGTATTTCTATTTGAAAATCAAGAAATGTCTGCGTTTCAACAGTACTGCACGTTCATTGTCATAATCTGTCATAAGCTGATATCAAATATATTCTATTATAGTCTAAAGCCAGTGAGAAGGGTCGGAATTGTGGCTCAGCTGCTGCAGACCAATAATGATCACAAATCACTCTTTCTTCCACTTATGCAGCGATCAATTTCTAACCTCATTGTCTCTCAGTCAAGGTGTTCGTGTTTAGATTTACCAAATAAAACGTCACATGACAGAGTTATATACTGACCTTTTAGCACCACAGTTACGTTAGTCCGGCACCGTTCACGATGAGCCGTCTTGAATGTATAGCTCGAAGTTTGCTTCGGATAACGCCTGTAACAAAATTGGAAGTTCAAAGGAGCTCTCTATATTCCCGCAGTCCTATTCAACCATGTGTCGTTCTTCAAGCGAACAGTCCAACTCTAATGTCGTCTGAGCTGCGAAAAGCGGAAACTGTTGATCCAATAACATACGTAGGTGGAACAAGTGAAGAGCTATTATATTTCTATAGCAATTAAACACCTTGCAAGTCTTTGTGAAACAGTCAACGTTACATCATGACTATAGAGGAAACCTTTCAAGAGAGCTGTCCTCAGTTCATGAGGAACAAGACTGCTATATATCTATATCGAGTTGATGATCTTTCAGCGCGAGTTAAGCACATGAGTTTTATTTGGAAAGAAGTGAACCTTGACGTGACAACATCGAGACGAAAACAATTAATATACTAGATTATTATCTGCATGAATTATATGATCAACACAAGTCAGTTGTAGGGTTAGTATTAGTAAAAGGGTTAGATAGTTTCAAACGTCGAACTTTCCATGTGCGGCCGAACAAAATCCTTTGTCTAATCTCATTTGCATTAGGTTCGGTACAGGAAAAGTCCCACAGGCCTTATAGTTATCGGTCATATGGAGTGACCATTAACAATCACGAAGAAACAAACATGATATAAATAAGTCATGTAATGTGTTGTATAGGCATAGAGTATATATTATTATCAAATATATGAAAACCTGGCCATTTTTCTCTTTACGTTTCACTCTCTGACGGAAGGCCTTCGCTCGAAACGCGAGACCTCCTCCTAAACACTATTTCGGTGGACACACCAACCTTTTAGAGTTTATCCCTACACTACCCATTCCCTAGCACAATAATTTCGTATAATTGAAAACCTAAAATGTGGCCAACTGTTGATTAAACTAAAGCAGTTCTTATAAAGTTAAAAGTAAAGCAGCTTTATCTGGTTTTTTTTGAAATTCGGTTGTTAGCAAGCAGCCTTGCAACTACCAAACTAAATAAGCCATTCTAGTTAGCTTCTGTACACGTCCCATCAGTTTGGTTTGTAGTTTGTACAAAAATCAAGCGGTCTCGCTAATTTTGGCGCAATCAACCAGATGGTCACGCAACACACACCTCCCCCAAACGAGATATGATCCGGTTCTCATCAAATCTCTATCGTACACTGTAAAAAACCTGTCATAATCGACAATATCAATGACGGACTGCCGGAAACCTTTTGACTTTGTTCTTTTTATATCTTGGTCAAGAGGACGAACTTTAGCTCTTCCTTTTAGCAAAATGAAGGTCTTGAATATCGGGAGCTATATAGTTTACCATATTCACCATAATGCCTCATAGCTTAGGTCTGTTTCAAACGTTGGACTTTTCATGTACCGAAATAATGTAAATCAGCAATATCCTTTGTCCAGCTCATTTGCCTTAGGTTCGGCACATGAAAGGATCGAAACCAACCTTACAGCAGTATACAGCTGTTAAATTTTTTTATTTACAACGCATTTCAAAAATTATCATTTTCACAGCGCGTTCACACGAAAACTGACGAAAACGGGCTGCTACTTCGTGTACAGGACACATATTACATCATTGAAATATTTAGTATAAAAGTAGGGTTAGTATTCTTTTATTTCAGAGTTAGGACTAGAGTTTTTATTTGGGTTATGGTTAAGGTTTTTGTTCTTGTAAAGCTTCTGAATCCCGAGAAAATAACCTTGATGTGTCTATGACGTAGTCTGTCCCCTTTGTGCGTGCGTACACGAAGGTGCCCGAAAACGACCTCAATTGACGAAAATGTTTTCAGTACTGAAAACGATATCTAATAACCGTTTTCGCTATTGTAAACGTTTTCAACTGTGTCGTTTTGCCTTAGACGGTTGACCCCTTAGACCTCGTGTGTTGACTGCTGACCACCATTATTTCATGCTCATCCTCGATCATCGCCCGGGTTATAGCAAACCTCAAAACCTTGAAACGCTAAAAATTCAAGATGGCGATAAAGTTATTAAAAAAAGAAAAAAAAAAGTTCAAATGCTAATATTCTTGTTCTCTGAGAGCTTAGTGCAATTAACTGGTATCCTCGGTTAACATTACATCGTTAACCACCAATAAAATAAAATATATAGCCTGTCAAGAGTTTAATGATTCAATAACGATTTAAAATATGTTTAACTTGCAAAGAAGTAGCGGACTTGGTGTCGACCATGCTGAACAAAAATATGAATCACAAATGGCAGATCGCAAAACCGAGTTTACTTTACTAGAATGAGCAGAATTTTATGGAATTGTATGACAAGCTAAGACCTGCATTAGGCTATATGTCCCGCCCAAAGTGGCAGCAAATTTGCATGTCATTTCCTATCTATACCGTATGACTAGAGCGTATATATTTAACAATTAGACAACGAGTCCGAGTTGTCTATGAGCGAATAGTCAACGAAGGCGAAGCGTGAGTGGACTATTCGCTCATAGACAATGAGGACGAGTTGTCTACTTGTTTTAGTAGAAACAAATTAGTGGACTATTACAAATCATGCATTCTCCAAAAAATTATCCAAAAACTCATCAGAAACCTCCCCAAAACGAGAGTTTTTTGGCATTGCCATCATGGTCTTACAACGGTTGAGTAGCCAATCAGAATGCAGCATTTGTAATGGGAGACTATAATGTATATGATTTGTTTCTGTGAATCTTAGATCATCTTTATTTAATACATGCATAAGATGTTGAGGACGAACGATTGAACTCGTACAATTGTATGCGCACGCATACCTTAATTAGGTACCGCTGAACAATAACACAACAATGGACTTTCGTTAGACCTCCTATATATATATAGACTAACATAGTTATGTTTGGGGGGGGACATTTTTGCCCGAAAAATTAAGAGTCGACTGTCGATCATCGGAGCAGTGTGGCGAAACTTCATGTGACTAGATTTCTCAGCGGTATCCTCACCGAAATAGGGGAGTACTTGATGTACTTCTATTATTCAGCAGCACACCAACTTTTAGGGTATTTGATTTGTATACGACACTTGAATTGTTTGATTTAACCATATATTTTCACTAATATCATAACACCTATCTAAATTGCATCAATAGTTCTAAACGTCATAAAACTTTCATGTCTAATCTTCTTGTCCTTGTACTAATAAGCAAAGCGCAAACAGCGATGACGGGATGTTTTCAATACCAAACTACCATCCATAACACCAGTATTCTAAAAGAACATGGAGTTTATCACCAACAAAAGAGTTGCGACTTCGCAAGTCAGTTAATAGCTTCCAGAATGAAAATTACAACTGAGAAGTCAGTCAACTTTAAACATGAGCCCTAAGGCCACGAACTTTCGTGCGAAATCCATGCACGGGCATTTTTCCATCTTTAATTTCGTGGCGAACCAAAGTGACGACACGTCATGCGTTAAAAATTCTCAGTTGATTTCAGTTTCGTCACTGTTTGTCGTCACACCGTCTTGGAAAAACTTTAAAATATCTTCATTATCAGAAAACATCCCTTCGATCACACCTCCCTTCTCTTCCGCATTGCCGTTTACGGTCGGACGCTCTTCGGCAAGCTCCGTCGAGCCTTCGTGGTAGCCGGAGAATCGCTTCTCCTGAACCGACGAATCAACCAGAATATTGCTGTCACCGTTTACTATGCCATTAAAAAACGGGTCACCATTTCGTCGAATCTCTGTCACCATCAAACGATCTTTAGTGCCATAACTCGAGTAAGCCAAATATTTGAAATCTTTTAGGATATCTTCACGGCCAATAAGTTTGAGTTGGGATTCTAGGTTTTCCATGGTTGCATCGCTTCCTTGGTCATCTTTCCAAAGTTTAAGAACTTCAAGAGCGGATTCCTTAACATTGCCGTTGCTATACAACGAAAACAAAATGAGTGCAAAGTTCAAACAAATATACAAGATGTTCTCACCGGTATTTTTGTGAGTGAAATGCAGTGAACTTAAGTGAAGTGGAATAAGATGAAGAGGAGTAATGTTAAAATGCCTATAAGCACGGTAGGTTGGAAAACCCGGAATGGAATCCGGAATCTGTAGGAATCGTCATAATTAACATAAAAACGGTTTTCATAAAATTAGTAATATAATAATCAACTATTAATTATTAACTATTAAAATAATAATAACTAACCAATATGCAAGAAGTTTGTTTTGTACGAATTTTTTTATTATAATTATTTTTTAAATTTTGGCATTGACTATCACACAAAATAGAATAATCAAAGCGTATTTTCAATAAAAATCACTGAATGAGTCAACGCGTCATTGTAAATCTCGCTATGCATGTTTTGCAAACCGCAGAAAATGATAAAAGGGCGTTGTATTTGTCTATAGATGCAAGCCGCGCGAGCTATCCTGTTTACCGAGCTAGACATACTTCCCCAATAGTCGATATAGTGTAATACGCGAGGCGCTTTTGAATAATTAAGTCTTGAAAAGTCAACCCGACGACTAGTCGTCTAGTCTGAATCGATCTATGGTGTTTACGCCTAAAATTGCCTGCATGAGACGCCACTACCAAAAGTTAAAGGTCAGCCTTATAGACGGGTAAAGAAACATTGCCTAGCTTAATACTATCACGGAGAGTGTCGTAAAAGCATATCAGCCAGGTCAAAAACGTAATTCTGGATTGTGAGACAACGAACTCAGGTGAATAATAATGATAAGCCAAACGAGACTAACGGGGCCACTTTTAGTGTTAACTATATATTCCTAGTTATAATCTCATTGAGATCGCGGACCAACCAGTTTCGAAATCGCTCGTCGATCATCTTTTAGTATATCTACCGCGATCAGCGTGTGCAGTTGTTTATAGCATAGTGAGTGTACTCACAATCAACATAGTTGTCAGCCACATTGCAGAGTAAGAGAACAACTCGACCAAAAACAAAGCTGTCGAAACGAAGCGCTATTGACCCGCAACATGCCGCACGGTTCGCAAAAGCCAGACGGGAAATATTATTGCGCAATTTTGCGGAACCCCAAAAATAATACTAATAATGAAGCCGAAATCTAGTAATCATAAAAGAATTCGTACAAAACAAACTTCTTGCAAGCCAAAATATTAAAGATGTTATACTATTTATGTTGACATATTGGTTAGTTATTATTATTATTTTAATAGTTAATAATTAATAGTTGATTATTATATTACTAATTTTATGAAAACCGTTTTTATGTTAATTATGACGATTCCTACAGATTCCGGATTCCATTCCAGATTCCGGGTTTTCCAACCTACCTATAAGCACTAACAGTTTTTGTTTTCTGTACAAAAAATGCAAAAAATAACTGTTAAGGGACCGGTCATTATTTATGGTCGGGGTGGGGGCCGAAGCAGGGACGTAGCCAGAATCTTAAAAGGAGGGAGCCCTGTGGAGAATGAAGGAAGTCGTGGCTATATATATATATTCGCTGCAAAGCCGCGATTGTGGCTGGGAAATTTTGAAAGGCCCAGTAGTGCTTTTACAGCAATTTCTAATATGATTTTTTTGCGAATTAGGCCACCAGATGGCTAGAAATTTTTCATTTTTAGCTTTTACATTGTGTTAATAATTAGTTATATTTTATCCAGCCTTTCATTATTTATTCTGACAGTAAAACACAATTGTTTGCTTATTTAAAAAAAGGCGTAGGTTTATTAAAAAGAAAACTGAACACGGAAATATATTTAAATTCCGAGACTAATGTAAACAGTTTGACTTTTTCTGAAGCACAAGCACTTTGTTTTGTGATGAATTTATGAAGAACAAGCATTCAGTAAACAAATTAATCATGTACTGTAAAATATTTAATTGAATTTTTGGTTTTAGTTCAACAAGCAAAGGGCTACGAGAAATAGACCCAAGAAGAAAAACGTTAGATAAAGCCCAATTCTTACCACATCGTCGATACAAGTTTTAATAACAAACCCAAATAGATATACAGTCAGATCCTACTGTAACTTTCAGATTATTATCTCCCTATCAATACTGAGCACTGAGCAGGAATCCAAAGCAGAGGAATACAATAACAAAAGTTAATGTGCAATGATGACTAAGGAGAACTGATGATGAGATTACAATTTTAAATTATGAACTCTTAATTAAATGTAAATTTAATTATTATTAATTAAATCTTAATTATGTAAATAATCATAACAATTTTGCTACCCCTTCAGAGAAGTGATTTTTTTATCCAACCATTTAGGTCTTAGAATTTTCAGTTACCCAACCATGTTCTCTTCGGCCTCCCATTTCTTGGACTTAAATAGTGTATATCAATTCCTATGTTATAAATATGTGTTTTCTTCGATTACTTTTGATACTGATCAAAAAGGTTTCATGGTGCATCAAAGGTTTTCCAAATGTTTTCGTAGCCCCACCAACTTTTGATTTATAGTTTCATGGCCCAGCACTTTTCCTTCTGCGCATCATCTTTCACGTTTATAGCTACTAAATATGTCTCGAAACGACGCTTCCATGTTTTCCATCGCTGACTTAACGATGTCGGGTCAGAAATCGGATCAAACGGAGGAAGAGGAGATACATCGATTTTCCCAGCAGTTGTCATTCTCAAACATTAATCATCAATTTATAATATTACACGTTCTTCAGATTTTCTCGTCGCCATATGTAATGATCAGTAACTAGTACTTTTATAGACTGTTTATTCCGACATCAGATATACTCACTTAGCTAATTATACGAGGTCTGATCAAGTCACAGGGGCCGCGGAACACGGGGGCTAGAAATCTGCAAACGTTCGAAATCTGAAATCTGCTGTTTACAAGCTTCAATTTGATGCATTACTCAGCAGTATACAGCGAATATTTTTCAAACTATTGCCTACCGGATACTAGTAATATGGAGTACGATTCCGGCGTTCGCTGAGCAGTCAATCGAAGGCATGCTTTTGAATTTGAGAATCACTACACGAGGTTCAACTTTTTAACTAGTATCTTTAGTCTTGTAAAATAAGCGCCTACATTTGGTAAACACGAGGACGTTTATGGTGTAATATAACGCGCGCTTTTGCCATATGTACTTCTAGTACGTATTCCATATAAGGAAGTGACCGACGAGCAAATAGAAGGCATTGACGAGCAAATGGAAGGCATTAACGAACAAATACAAGGCACTCGTACCAGCCCACTGGATGTGAGATTATTAACACGTTACGATATGTTCGATTATCCGCTCTTTTTAAGAAAACTACGTTCGCTAGCAGGATAAGCTGTACGCATATTGTAAACAGATAATTTATCTTTGTTTTAATATATATTGTAGTTTTGGGAGTTGATTATTTCTCAAGAAAACGTTCGTCGAAGACAGCCGTGTTTTTGTTTACAAGATGGTATCCGTATTAGGAAAATTATATTTTGGCATGTTCGATTATCCGCGCTTTTAAAGAGAACTAAGTTAGCTACCGGGATAAAGCTGTACGTATGTTGTAAATAGATCATTTAACTTTCCTTTGATATATTCTATAGCTTTGGGGGTGGTTTATTTCTCAAGAAAACGTTTGCCAAAGGGTTAGGACCTTTGTTGTTTTGGGGTCGGTTACAATCCAATTAACAAGGAGGCTGGCACGAGGTTTGAACGTGTCAGCTATTTGCTCGTTAATTCACTCTATTTGCTCGTCAATGCCTTCTATTTGCGCTTCCTTATAAGGAATACGTACTAGATACCCCTATCGCTTTTGCGGTGTTGGCGAGGGAAGTTTACATCGAGAAAGGACATAAACTGTAATAAAGTCGTAAACTGTAATATAGCAAAATAAAAACTTCTGCATAGAAACTGTGTGATTTAACACCATTAAATTGATCCAATGGACCCCTCTAGCATGCCCCCGGACCCCTCTAGGTTGGCTCGCAATTTAGCCCCCCCCCCCCCACTTAAAGGAGTAAAGTTAATGAAGTGGCGCCAAGGGAAGTAGAGTTAAATAAAGAGAAGTGAATGAATTGAAGTAGAGTGAAGCGAAATAAAAAAGTGAAGAAGAACATGAAAGTGAAATCATAATCTATTGCATTTCGTCTTACTTTAAATCTAAGATGGCTTGAAGCTTGGAGTCATCTAAGCCTGACTGCTGCCCGTACGCAATCCAATCTCCATTGAGATCTTTGGCGATCAATTCTAGCATCTTCTCGGAAATTTCTTGGAAACCGGTATCACGACCAACCTTCTATATTACAATGAAAACAATTACTAAAACTTACATAAAGTCGTTTATTAACTCATTTATTAACTCTTCCTAGTTGGTATAATTTGTTTAGGTCGGTCAACAACAAACTTTATTAAAAATAACATTTTGAAAAAGTGTGCTGCGATTGTTTAAAAGCCGTATTTATTGACAAGTTTCTATCACAAATCCTCAATTTTGATTGGCTATCGCAGGAGTTACTATCCGCTGATAGAAATCTCTGGGATAAAAGTCGTGTGATTTCGAAAGAATATTTACTTTTTTCATTAAAAATGTGAAATAAAAGTTATTTCTTGGGTTAGAAACTTGTAAATTTATACTAAAACAATTAGACAACTCGCCCTTGTTTTCTATGAGCGATAGTCAACTCGACTCCGCCTCGTCATAGAAAACGCGGGCAAATTGGAGAGCAAACGTCTTGGTTCCAGGCGTTTTTCTGCAATTGGAGAACCTCGCGGTCCAAAACTTTTTGTTTTTCACTATTTGGCGATTAAACCTGTTGTACTATTGTTACTTGGACCATTTTCTGCTGAGTAAAACATCAAAATGATTGCTTTAATTTAGCCCGGCGGCGTTCAATTGATTAACCGGGGTTGACTGAAATGAAGATTGATGTAGAGATGAGCCGATTAATCGATTAATCGATAAAGCCGATTAATCTGCCGATACTCGGCCGTTTTTCAATAATCGTAATCGGCCGATATTAACGCATAATCGTCCGTTTGCCGATTATGTACGAGTTAACATATTTCTTATAAAAATACTTGAAAATCTGCTTCGTCTTCTTGTTTTTGTCGCTTCTCAATTATAATAATAGTCTTCTTGTTTTTTTGTCGCTTCTCAATTGTAATAATACGCACAAAAACCGCCGTAGAAAACCGTAGATTGCCCAAGACACCATTTTTTCCGCGTATGACCTGGAAACGAGTCATTTTCGCGCACGAACCACGCCATTGTCGCGAACAAAATGGCGGCCGAAATTTAAATGCAATCAAATGAAATTTAAATGCAATCAAAGCATCAACAACAAGTCTTGTTGCGAGCGGCAGCCAGGCACCACATTTTTGACGTGGTGATCGGCCACCGATTAATCGAATCGGCTAATCAGTAATTTATGCTAATCGGCTCATCTTTAATTGTATGTCCCTCTAGTTTTATTTATATAATAATAAATAGTTTATTTAAGACTGATTTTTGTAACCAAAAGGTTAAATTACATCAGTGACTTACAATAAGTAGACATGAAATTACATAGTAGATAGATAAACATGCATAAAAATGTTGATTAAAATATTCAGTAATTAAGTTATCGTTAAAATACGTTGATTAAAAATATAAAAGTCCGAAATGGCTATATATTATTTACTGTTTTCCTTTGAAATAATTTGAGGTAAAAACGATTTCCTAAAACGTTCAGTTTTACATAAGTAATTATTATATTAACATCTTGGTCTCATGTACATAATCAAATGAAACTTTACGAAGTAAAAACTCACTTAATTTAACATTGTTCTCGTTCTTTTCAAAAAATTGATCATACAATTTTTCACGTCGCGCTATGATCTCTGTGATAGGATAAGAGACTACAGACTACAGACTACAGACTACAGACTACAGACTACAGACTACAGACTACAGACTTTTCTTTTCACCTTAGTTAATGTGCTTATTTATGTAAATATAACCTCAATTTATCGCTGCCAGACTTATATTTTATATGTTAATTTACCAATGGCGAATCGTAATAAATAAATAAATAACATATAGAGGTCTGGGAACTAGAGAACTTACGTCAGCACTTAAATCAATATGAAGTGCGCATGCAGCATGTATTCTGCCATGCTGATCACGTCGTGGGTTCAGGATTACAGCAAGCTTCATTTCCATTGGTTCATCTGGATCAACCACGTGGACAGAGAATGATAAACGGTTCTCACGAAATGCGAAGAAGTTGAGTTGCAAAGAGCAGTCGTCGTTTGCCGCCATATTCCCAGTACAATGAAGGAAAATGGCTTGACCATTTGAGATTTCGATATTTCGACTACAAGCCACCTCGGTAAATCCTGAAAATAGAGAAATACATAAAGGACATTGGCAACATAAATCACAATTTCAAATTTTTGACTTTATGATTAACAAACAGGCTTACGGAGGTAATCCAAGTAAACAAAACTACTCTTGCACAAAACAACAGCAAGAATTTTTACCGAAGATAATCTTGTCATCCGCCATCTTGTTGTAATACTTTGCCTAATTAACTGGGAAGATGGTGACGTCACACCTGGGGTAAACCTGATGAAACTACTCTGTGGGTAACCGAGTTTCCACGGAATGCTTTTTAAAATGGTGTGGTTCAATTGAAAAAGGAAGACATTCACTAAAATCGAGTTTCAAACTTATAAAGACACGAGGATGGCTAGATAAACATTTCGCTTTACGGTTGTGACGTCACACGCATATCGAAATACATCCAAGATGGCGGACAATGATTCAGGTTAGGAACTTTGACAGTGCAATTAATACCCTTTCGAGCATTTTTACAACCTCAAACTACTATATTCCGGCTATTTAAGTTACGTAGTTTGATCAAAAAGGTACTTATTTTTTCATTGCTAATGTCCTTTAAGAAATGATTTGGGATTGACCAATTTGGAATAACTCTTTAGCATATTCATATAAAAATGCATTATATCCCGCTAATAAATACAAAGTGCGCAACATAATTCCATTCCTTTTGCCTCCCTTCATCTCAACCAACCAACCAACAAACCAACCAATCACCCAACCCTCCACTCGACAAGTATTTAAAAAGCCACCAACCTGTCTGGGTTTCTAAGGTTTTATCCACCTTGTCATCAGTCATACAGAACACTCGAAGTTTCGCGTACTTGCTGTGAGCACAGAGTTTCGCAAAGACCACAAATTTTGCCATGTAAGGAACACAGGATAATTTCTTATACATTAATCTTGCATCTTTAGTCACATCCGAGTCGCTGAATGTGTCCAGAAGGCAATATCTAGTGAAAATGAGTTACTATATAATTGAGTATTTATCACTGACTTCATTATAAAAGATCTATACTGTACTGGAAAAGGAGAAATAAAGGATACAAACTCGAACTATACCAGATGGTAGATTGAAGAATAGTGATTAGTAATGTGATGTAGGTTGTGCACGATTGAGAAGATTTAATTCGCCAGCATCTTGAAGTTAAGCTATGATGTATATATGGGTATCTTCAAGGAAATATTTCGCAATTGAAGTTATCGAGGTAAATTTCTAGTGTTTGAATTTTATATTTTTACAACTGTTGATCGGTTGCGAAAAATCGAATCCACGATCATGGAACTCTATTCCGGAAGGGAATCGAACCCACGATCCTGGAATTGTATTCCGGAAGGGAATCGAACTCGCGATCCTGGAAATCTATTCCGGAAGAGAATCGAACCCGTAATCCTGGAACTCTATTCCGGCAGGGAATCGAACTCGCGATTCTCGAACTCTATTCCGGCAGGGAATCGAACCAGTAATCCTGGAACTCTATTCCGGCAGCGAATCGAACCCACGATCCTGGAACTGTATTCCGTCAGGGAATCGAACCCGCGATCCTCGAACTCTATTCCGGCAGGGAATCGAACCCGTAATCCTGGAACTCTATTCCGGCAGGGAATCGAACCCACGATCCTGGAACTCTATTCCGGAAGGGAATCGAACCTGCGATTCTGGAACTCTATTCCGGAAGGGAATCGAATCCGCGATCCTGCAACCCTATTCCGGCAGGGAATCGAACCCGCGACGCTGGAACTCTATTCCCAGCAGGAAGGCTTTGATGTTGCATTCTTGCAATTGGTCCCGGTTGGTCTTAAAAACATAAAAATCTAGCAGTCGAAATTTATCTATACAACTTCAATTTATTCTACAACGGAATCGAGTGTAAATGTGTAAATGCCGAATATTTACTATACGTTTTCCAACATTACCACCACCAAATATAGCGAACTCGTGGCTTAGCTCACGGCAACGTCTTCCGTATGATATATGTAGATAGATTGCAGAGTTGGGTGCTCAAGATTAGAGAACCTCGCAGGTTATCAGAAGGTAAGCCTCGTAGGGATGTAATGGAAAATGTTGTAAGTGCTAAGGTAACACATGTGAACTTACGAACCTGTAACTTTCTTGAGACGCTCTAACCATTGAGCTACCGAGATTAAAACCTTGCGTAGCAATGTAATTCATAATTATTGACAGGAAGTACTATTACCTGCCAGGTTCTTCAGTGGTAAATGCCGCACATCCGTTGATAACTTTTAAAGGCGTGAAGGACGTGATATCATTCCAATCAGATCCCGGCGTGTTGACAGAGGTGAGAAGTCGCTGACTGGGCGACACCTCATAGTCATGTCTTGTAGTGTAGGTAGGAGTAGGAAATGAAACTGTGACAGGTCTTGTAAAGACGATATTACCAGGACAGATCTTAATTATACTACTAATAGCAGCTCCATCTTGTTGGTCGTTGAAATGTTCATCAACAGGTTGAATCTACAAACACAGCAATACAACATTCAATAAGATCTCGTCGAGTTAATGCTAACGTGTTTAGTCATTCTGCTTACCGTGTGACACACTGGTTGAGGATTTGAATGAAAACAAATTTCTCTAACAGCAGAATATTGTGTCCGAAATGATGCCTTAAATGGCGTCACACTCGCTAGCATTTCGGACAAATAATTAAGAAATAGAAAACATTTTCCCTGTTTCCATAGAGTTATAGAAACACGAGTGGAAGTTTGGGAGAACGAGAAATGGCAGTGGGAACACGAACCCGCAGGGCGAGTGTTTTCACGCTATTTTGAGTTCTCCTTAAACTTTCACGAGTGTTTCTATAACGTATGGGAACACGGAAAGATGTTTTCTATTTCTTTTATAAAATAACATTGAGGAAATAAGTAATAAGACTCTTTTATTAAAATGATGAATATAACATTCTCCTTACTCGCACTAGACAGCGTCGTCGGCTGCTCAAACGAACATAAACGCTCTTAATTGTGAAGAAAAGCATCCAATTTTCTCGTTTTTCTTCTTGTTGGCTGTCACAGAACATATTTATCGACATTTTAGCTGTTTGTGAGCAAATCCATGTTTTCCATCGAGTTATAGAAACACGGCTTTCAGCCAATCAGCGTGTTCGTTGTTAATTTTTATTTTATAAACCTTTATAGAACATCAATGAAAGGTCAAATCATAAAATATTTTGCTATATCAGTAATATCGTATTTAGGGTTATAGGCACTGCAATTATCCAATTTAGTACATAATCTTTGAAGTTGAATAAGCCAGTTCGTAATGTCGACTGCGCATCAAAATGACGCGTTCTGCATCGGGATAAAACTTATTTCAATTCATAACATCAGGCGGGGAATTCAGTATAACGAATTTGCAAGTGTAAATAGAAATGCAAATCTCTATTGTGGGTTTAGCCTGATGTTATGAATTGAAATAAGTTTTACCCCGACGCAGAACACGTCATTTTGACGCGCAGTCAACATTACGAACTGGCTTATTGCATGCAAGGTGTTAAATGATATTTTAGGCAGAGGCGCGGCAATTTTCCCTTTCGTAAACGGACCATCCCAGCTCTCATAGAATGTTGGGTAAAGGTACGTTTACACACTACGATTAATCGGCCCGATTTCTGGTTTAGCTGGATGTTAAGTAATGAGAGACAGGAATACGACCGGGTAAATGAGCCCACGGGACACTCCGCTGACTGTTTCTCCACTTAACATCCAGCTAAACCAGAAATCGGGCCGATTAATCGTAGTGTGTAAACGTACCTTAAGCGGAGTGAAATTCAGCGTGGTCCCAAGGTTCCCGCACACTTTATTTCGCGACTCCTCGTGTTCTTTCATAATATTTATATCTAAAAAGCGAACAAGCATCTATATGGCGAGTTCTTTGAAAAAAATAAATTTAAACAAACCCAAAACAATCAAGAGGCAGATTTGGAGCAAGTCTATGAAATAGCGTGTAAGTTGTCTAACGTTTCGAGCGGCCCTTCGTCAGAGAGTGAAACGTATAGTGAAATAATAACTGAGTGATTATTTCACTTTATGTTTCACTATCTGACGAAGGGCCTTCGCTCGAAACGTTAGACAACTTACACGCTATTTCGGCACTATACACCAACCTTTTTATACATTTTTATTTGTATTTATACACTGTCCACGCAACACAACACGTTTTATCACTAAATGCTTAACTACATTTATGGTTATACAGTATATTACGGTGGTCCATATATGCAATGCGCATATAATAAGTTTCAGTCGACAAATATATTTTGTCGGTCGATAAATATATTTTGTCAGTCCACAAATATATTTTGAAACCTCGCAGCATACGTTGTTGCGATTGATATTTCGAAATCCCGAATAACGTCGTTTGCCTTTTGGAAAGTATCTATATACATATACGTTGTGACTATCGATCACAAAATCTAAATTTACTGGTCCAGGATTGACAGTTTGCCATGTATAATTTCTTCTGCATGAACGCTCTTCTCCTGTATACTAAATATTTACATATTTTGAATTTCACGACGAACATGTCAACGCACCAAACAAGGTATATGCGGGAACCTTGGGACTACAAGGAATTTCACTCCGCTTACCCAGCATTCTATGAGATGAGATGGTAGCGACGCTTCGGGATGGTAACGACCGTTTATGAAAGGGAAAATTGCAGAGGCGCGTCAATACTATAAGTCAAAAACTCACCTGTATGTCCAACATTGTTCCTGGTTTAACAGCGCCATCAGGGATATTGACAGTACACTGAGGGATAACATGGGACTTGAGTAGTTCTCCTTTAGCTCCTGTCACAAATGTCTCTTTCTTTAATCTTGAAGTGACCGCCAATTTGTCAGGAAACGCGTTCAAATTGATGATGACGTATTGCATGTTGGTTGCACCGTCTTTATCTGCGAATCAATTTTAATATAAATTTAGGTCTAGTTATGCCAATGTAAGGTTAAAGTGCCTTAACCTCAAAACTTCTTTTGAAGATTTTCGTTTCTTCGCTTTCTTTTTGAGATATATCAGTTTTCAAAGTTTCGAAGCTTGGCATGGCGATGTATAAATGAAATAAAATAAAACATTTGCGGTTAAACACCATGTTTATTTAACGATACAATTTGCTGAGCTTTCGTCCCGTAAACTCAGGACTTCGCCAGAGCGTGACTAAACAGTTCACGTTGAGTCACACTCTGATGAAGTCCTGAGTTTACGGGACGAAAGCTCAGCGAATTGTATCGTTAAATAAATATTGTGTATAACCGCAAACTTTTGATTTTATTTCATATATCAGTTTGTTTGATATGCAAATGTCCGGAATTTACGTCAACATGCATAATGATTTATTGGAGAAATGTGTGTATCTCTTTCATTCTCGAACGCAATCCTTTAAAATCGAGAAGTTTGGTGTTGTGTGAGAAACACGCACACGTGTTATTCACACTTTAGTGTTTTTATTTGATGAACGCAAAGATATAGAACATTCTCTGATAACTCATTATGCATGTGCATATCAAACAAACTGAAATATATCAAAACAAAGCGAAGAAACGAAAATCTTCAAAAGAAGTTACTTTATCATTTTAAAATTTCTTCCAAATAAGACAATAAAAAATTTGAGGTTAGGGGCACTTTAAAAAAGAACTGTAGTCAAAAAACAAATAATATTTAAATCAAAGATCTTCAAGTGTTATGTTTAGAAATGTTAAAAGTTTTACGGTATCTGCTCTTGTACTCGAGAAATAACGTTTTCATTCTCGTATTTCATGCGTCTGGACGCAACCATTTTAGAGTTTGTTCGACGGCTCAAATTCGATGTACAGCGGTGGTTTCTTTTCAATTTTCACGTCATTGACAGCGAGGAACAAAAGACAAGCACTCAATTTTCTCAATGACGTCAAAATTGAAAGGAAACCGCCGCTGTATACATTAACTTTGAGCCGTCGAGTAAACTCGGCGTCCAGAAGCATAAAATGAGAATGAGAACGTCATTTATCGATAACAAGAATATATTTTATTTGGACGGACATTATGTCCGATTAAAATTTGGTTTTGTTCTGACATTTGAGAAACTTGGTCAGATATTGTCTGATGTCCCATAGTAATTTGCATCATAAAGTTGCTTTGTTTGTACCTGATCCACTCTCAACGGCCATTTCTTTCCAGTTATTGCCAGCATCAATCGTACTTAAAATCACCAACTCTCGTTCTCCATCACGCAAGGAGGCAAAATGAGGAACCTCTAATGTGACAGGTTTGAGGAACTTTACTCCACTTGGAGCAAGATCAATTATACGACAAGCAAGTGATTCACTTTCCTCTAGTGGTGGCATCAGTGATGGCTTGAGTGAACTGGGGGAAAATAAAGTGAACAAACAAATTAAACTAATGTCGACAGATGGCAAGTGGGAAAAGCTACACTCTTATTTTCAAGGAGTTATTTTAACTCCGAAAATGGAGTTAAAAAAGGTCCATAGGACGACTATGTTTAACTGCACTGCTTTTAACTCCAGTATCAGAGTGAAATTAACTCCTCGAAATCCGTTAAATTGGAGTTGAAATTACTCTGGAGTTATTTTTACTCAATAAAAGGAACAAATCCAAAAGGTTCAAAGCACCCCAGGTTTTTTAGTCATTAACTCCATTGCTACTCCACTTTTGCAGTTATTTCAATCTTGTTAAACAGACTAAAAATATGTTTAGCTTTGTTGGAGTTATTTTAACTCTGTTGCGTTAGAGTCCACCTTTATAGTGTATTATGTAACATTTAAAAGTCGACAATGAGGACCGGGTTTTCAAGTATGAGGAATACGTTCCACAATGCCATTCAAAATCAGTCGATCTCGTCGTTCTCGCGCAGGTTGTTCTCACCATTATTTTGATGATGATCGTCAATTCGTGTTATTTTGATGATAATAAGTAAAATAGAACCTATTCCCAACACAAAACCAGTCTGAAACGAGGCTATAAGGCAAGGTCTACCTTAACTTTAAAGACCACTAGCAAACATGTGCTAGTAGGTTTCATTCTAACTAGCAAAATTTAAAATCCCCTATGTATCCATAGAAGACATAGTAAAACTTCAAAACTTTAACATCAATTTTATCTGAGCGTAATATCTTAAACCTTATTACTAAGGTTAATAAAAAAATGTCAGAAATAAAATGCTCAAATACTGTACGACAATAAATTCCGTACTAGGCAGACGAACGTACTACATGCTACGGAAAGTCACATTTCTGAAATTTTCCAATCGTTCAATTTTCCAAACTGAAGTCATACTCGCAAAACTTTACTAGTGAAATGTTTTCATACTCGCTAAAACTCGATAAAGCCAAAAGTTCACTCTATATATGATGGGATATGGGATTTCTTTTGTTTTTGATCATGAAAGAGTGAGTGTCAACCGTCGTGCATTGCGCGTTTGTGTTTATCTTTCCATACGATAACGAAGTATTTTGAAGTGCTTCGTTGTCAACTTGGTGTGGTATAAATACTTCGGAAATTCGAGTCTTCTCCGCAATTCATCCACAATCCAAATACATGGACTCGAAACCTGATTTTTTGTTTGAACCTCACCACTTCGCTTTGCGTCAGTCAAGGCTGACATAATTCGAAACGAAAGTCAAGGTTGAGTTTTGTGAAAAATACAGAAATAATTACTTTCTATAAGGTATATCTTCTTTCAATTAAGAGACAAAATGAATCATTTATATCAAGGATTGACTCTTGTCAATTTACGGATGCAGTTCACCAAGGGAATTTCGTGCTTCAAAATATGGCCGACCGAGCGTGCAATGCGTCACGATTGACACTCACACTTTAATGATCTACTTACTTTAGAAGGCGACAAGTTATCCTCGTTGGCATGCGGCAACTTTGATTAGGAAAGGACATCTTGATTCCAGTTTCGCTACTTTGCATCTCACAACCTCGGGCATCAACCATGAAACTGATCAAGAATCTGAATTGAAAATGTGAATATATTTCAATACCATTTTCCCAAGGACGAGTAATAAACCAAAAAATTGACATCGACGAGGCATAATAAAAATAATCAATTTCCGAGTCCTAGATGTCGAACTCACATCTGATCACAATTACGATACTCCGAACCGTTGAGCTACATTGACTTTGTCTACATGGACTTAGAGTCTTAGATGGTAGAGCTTACACACTGAAAATCAACAAGGCATAATCATTATGCATTATATATATGCATTATATTTCTTTATAATGGAAACATAATGAAACACAATTCACAATCACTTCTTATCAGATCGGCTCTTGCCAAATTATTGCTCCCGAGGAAAAATACAACAATACATTCCACCTTGGACAATAAAATTAGTAGCATTATAATAAAATAAACAACCGTAAAATACATTATGAACGTTGTTTTGTTGAAAGAATATTCTAAATAATGCATACATAGTCTACATAAAAGTCGACAAAAATCGACAAAAAACTCGACATAAAACTCGACAAAAAAATCGACAAAAAAATCGACTTTTGCTAAGGTACCACCTTCTCTTCAATCTATCTTTTGATCGGAACTCTGCTCCTTCTGGATCACATATTTTAAGTAGTTCTGTCACAGTTTCCCTACAGTTTCCCAAATAGTCAAAAACGAGTAATTTTTATTCCTGCTGTTTGGATCTACAGAATTTTTTATTTTTTCTTGAAAGATGCAGCAGCGAAATTAAATAACAATGAACGCTTAAAATTTGGGGGTCACCGAACTTTTTCGTGAGATAATGACCAAAAACCGGCAAATTAGCAGCAATTTTACTTACCTTAATTACACCATGGTTACCATGGTAACTCATTATTAAGTAATTTATACATCAATAACATCAGAACAATATTCAGACTACTTCTCTGATTACTTAAAACACGATTAAATCCATCAGTACATAAAATAAAGGCTATTTTCTTTAATAGTCTCATTCCAATGCGGAACAGTATGGAGCCACCTTAACTATTCCTCTATAGTAGAGCGTCTCTAAGATCAGACGGATTTCTTCTTCTCTTTATGTCCAGATTATTTATCATTCTCTTTAGATGACGAAGACTTAACTGTATTCCATGGTATACAGCAAGGAAGAGCAATATTTCTTAAATAATGGAAACTCAATTCACAATATCTTCTTATCAGATCGACTCTTACCAAATTATTGCTCCAGAGAGTGAGAATATATGGTGGAAAAATATTTTTTAAATATTTCAAAATTACGTTGGGTTACGGCTCTTTTTAAAGATATTTCCTAACTAGACTACAATTCCCACCTTGTTCCTCCATTACGACGATTTTGATTGATAGATCGGTAAAATTTTAAAAGACTTCCCATGGGGGTAAAAAAGCACTGGGCTCTAGATTGAAGCACAACTTACCCTCCGGACACCGGTGGCCCACGGGATATGTTATCCGTTGGTAACTTGTCCAGTTCGGATTCTTCAAACTGATAACATACCGAGTCACTGACAACAACAATATCGTCTTCAAAAAGTTGTGATGGCGTTCGTTCTCCATCTGATCTGTAAGCACTTAGAGGAGATGAAATATCTCGGAAGACCTCGTGATATGAAGAATCTGGAGTATAGCGAGCTGATTGGTCATGGTCACCAGGTTGAAGGCCACCACCACTACGCAGGCTTGATACTTCATTTGTAGTGAACGACTGAAGGTATACTTCTTCATTGACAAGAGATGAAGTTTCTGCAGAAATGAAATAAGAGAATGAAATTTTTCTCGAAAGGCTACAATTCAATGATACAGGTCAACGCCCGCAGGACCATCTCTACCATATTCCTCATATCACCTTCATATTCCTCGATGTCCTCCTCTAATATTGTCGTTCCTTCACTCACGTCGTCCTCCAATATATCTGGGATTTCGTTTGTTTGTTGTGGGATGGGTTCACCTTCCTCCCCACCCTAATAAGAATATAATCACAGAACAAATCAATATTTGGCATTTACACTCGATTACGTCTAGGTCTATAGGTTTAGGTCTATAGGCATATAGGTCTATAGGTCTAGAAGATTTATCACACATTTACTGTAGGTGAATGGAATACCCCAACAGGCTAGACATCCAATTGAAGGGGTTCCGAGGGCGTACGATTTAAGGTTGTTATCCGAAAAGACCTGAAGGTCCTACCATTCGCTGGTATTATTGCAAAGGCAGCATTTTTTCCTACGTCTCCCAGCTCAGACATGTGTGGTAACCACTAGATCACAACAACTGGCACAACGCTATATTTATAACCCCTCTTTCGAGGGGTTATTGGTTACTAACTTTGACCATTACTAAAGAAATGGCCTGGACAACAGATAGGCGTCCGTGTCCGGTGAAAAGAGGTTTCCACTTAAGAGGAGTGTTCGCGGGGTTCTACTGTAATTAAAATCATTAACCACTGTAAATACCACAGCTTAGTGTTACTATAACATGGCTTACCTCGTCTCGTTTCAAAACAGTCACTGAAATTGTCGTTGTGACTCTGAGCAGCATTTCAAGAATATGTTTCCATTCTATCGTTGTAATAGTTTGGCTTAAATATTGCGCAATATAAAGAGCAGTGAAACCTTCCTACAAAATTGGTGAGAAAGAAAAGAATAAATAAATAATAACTTATGCCAAATTATATATAGCAACCCACGTAAATCGTTTTTAATGCAATAATGTCCACGTTTAACGTCATGCTTATTCTTTGATCCGTTTTAATACAGCTCAAAGAGATATGACGTCTATCAAAAGTAATGATGCATTGTGGTATTAAAAAGCGGACATTGGACGTCAGTTTCAAGCCACTATGAAGTCAAGAAAATAATACTGACTGAAAACGAACTGAAACCGACGTTCAAGAAGTCCGCCATGTTTGACTTCACATTTTGAGCTTGCAAATTGACTGAAGTCAGCGTTCCAGCATAGTCAATGGGGAAATATGGTCTGGAAACTCAACGGAAGTCTTTGTTCTATCTTTTTGTTCGCCTTTATGCAAATTTGTGCATAAAGGTCGAGACTCGAAAGGCTAACTTATATTCACATCAGACATAGTTTGACGCTACTCTGGCTTTAAAAAGTTTTTTGAACGTAATTTTAAAAGTTACTGTCCATGACCCAACGTTTTGACACTCAAATCTAGTGTCTTCATCAGGGGTGATCGTTGTAAAGTTAGGATCCCTATTGATACCCGTAATCAACCATGAGATTGCGTGGGAAAATTCCAAAATTATTACCACTAATCCGCGGTACCATCAGAGACGTTGTTTGGAGGCTTGGCATATCAATAGCGCCCCCATTGAATCGCGATGACGGTGGTTTATTACCAGAAGCTTACTTGCATCTAGTTAGTAAATAACGTCATGAGGGTATAAATCACGTTCTATGAGGGTATAAATATAGGGACCCTAACTTTACAACGATCACCCCTGATGAAGACACTAGATTGGAGTGTCGAAACGTTGGGTCATGGACAGTAACTTTTAAAGTTACGTTAAAAAAACGTTTTAAAGCCAGAGTAGCGTCAAACTATGCCTGATTTATCACCTGGTTGCGTTGGGAAATTATTTGTTTATATTCACATGACTGTGAATTCGGTGTATCCATTGGCATCCATCGTGCATTTCGGATTGGACACCGAAGTTCGCGCGCAACAGTTTACCTTGGTAACAGCATTTGGAGGTGCATTGTAGGTCAGCAATAGTTCTATGATCTTGCCATGTCCCTGTTGAGCAGCAAAATGCAGCGGCATATAACCTTGATGTGTCGTAGCTTCGACATTCGCTTCATTTTCTAACAGCAGTTTAGCAATCTCGTAGTTGCCAGAATGACAAGCAATGTGAAGAGGAGTGAAACCACTCTAGATAACAAAATTAATCAATCTTATTAATCAATCTGACTTCATACCTCAATGTCTACATGTACATGTGCAATTATCGCCTTTTTTAACACAACGCAGCCACTCACATTGTGTAAATGGTACATGTACTGTATATGCGCTTAATTACCGTAGTTTTGGCGTTGATTTCGGCTCTGAATTTTAACAAAACTCTCACGACTTCAATTTTATTGTATCTGGCGCAAACGTGAAGTGGAGTGAGACCATTCTGTAAGGAAATCAAAGTAACTTTCTGTTAGTTTTCACTCTATAGTTCAGCGCATTCATTTTATTTAATGGTTCTCATTCATTTTACTTACATTAGTTTGAATACTTGGATTAGCTCCGTGTTCTAGCAATATAGAAGCTGCGTCAACATTTCCTTCTTTGGCTGCCAAGTGCAGGGGACTAACACCAGCCTAAGGTGAAAAGGTGTATGTACTAACTTAATTAATAGTTATGCAGAGTATACTTACGTATTTTCATAAACGATGTTTTCTGACCACTTACCTTTGTCTTTGTATCAGGTTCAACGCCATGTTCAAGCAAGATGGCGGCGACATCTGTCTGATTTCTTTTTGAAGAGATATGAAGAGGAGTGAATCCATTCTTGAAAAATCAAAAATACATATGTATTTCTCGTACTTAATTTGGAGCCCAGCTCTGTTGTACTGTCCCGCAATTGTCCCGCACCTTCTTGTATTAATTAGGTGAAAGTGTAATAAATAAATAAATAAATAAAAATTTCAACTTCAAAAAGGATATCTTATCCTTGTGGGGACAATTATAATTGTTTTGTTGTATCAACACTCGTGGTATTTTTAGATATTTTTCGTGTTGTTCAAGAAAATACTGGATTTCTTGCTCATTCACTTTAGCAAAACATTCTGCCATTTTGTTTTTTCATAAATAGGATATACATATATATTATACTAGGTTACCTGCCTGATGACAGTGGAAAAAGCGGAAATGATTTTTAATAATTAGCATACGACGAAGATGGAATATATATTACAAGTAATATAAGGCCAAACAGAGACCAGTTGCGAACAATGCACCTTCAAGGCCTTCCGGCTGGAATTGAACCCGCGACCCTACGATGCTAGTGCAGTGCTCTGACCACGGAGGCCGTTGCTGAGAGCCTAGTCTGCTAGTCACGAGTTCTGTATATAGTGGTGGTAATGCCGGGATAAGATTTTGGGTATATTATAAGTAATATTTGGCATTTCACTCGATTAAACTACATGTTCCAACACTCGAAATTTTCTTTCACCATGAATCCTTAGAACATGTAGTTTAATGGCGAGTGAAATGCCAAATATTACCTGTAATATACCCAGAATCTTATCCCGGTATTACCACCACTATATATACAGAACTCGTGACTAGGCTCTCGGCAACGGCCTCCGTAGCTCAGTGGTCAGAGCACTGCACTAGCATCGTAGGGTTCAATTCCAGCCGGAAGGCCTTGAAGTTGCATTTTTCGCAACTGGTCCCGGTTGATAACTCGAACTCTAAAGTAAACGGTTTCACGTTAATATCAACCCAGCGTTCAACAACTTCGTTTGGCAGTCAAAATTAGTTAATCAAATAGAAAATTTACATCAAGATAATTTACATACAGTACTGCTCAGAAGTAACCTAACGCTGCGTTCTCGTCCAGAACGCGTTCCCTTCGCGTTCCAGAACGCGTTCCGAACGCGTTCCAGAACGCGTTCCGAACGCGTACCGGAACGCGTTCCGGAGCCGTTCCGGAACGCGTTCCTGAACGCGTTCGATTGAGATGGAAATTTTGTCGGAAGCTATTACCGAGTCGGAAAACTCCGAGTGATTAACCAATGTAACAAATCACGTTTATACGAAGAATGTATGAACTTGAGACTTGTGGCTTGGATCAATCAATGATGAGAGTGAATGAGAGTTGCGCATGCATAAGTAATAACTGAGTCAGTAGTTCAGACACAGGCTTAATATAAATTTTACTCCGTGTTTGATTATCACGCGGCGCCATATATTTTTTAAAAATATCAGGGTTGTGGACGGATGGTTGGTACCTTTTTATATGAACGCTCTGTGTTTATTAAAAAAACACTCATCAAATCTTTATTTTATTCATCTGTGAATTAAAACGACCGCTATAAAAATTCGTGACTGCCATGCTTCGCATGCACATTGTAATGTGTGCAATGACAAGTCGTTTCGTTACAACCAGAAGTCGTTTTGCTACAGTATGTAACACAAAGTCGTTTCGCTTCCAGCGTAACAACTGTATGTGTCGACTTACCAACAAACGATTTCGTTTTTATGGTTTATTGGTAAGTCGTTTCCTACATCTATACGTTTATGTTTCGTTTTGGTTTCATGTCAGTTGGAAATTATTCTGAATTTTGATCTTGAAATATGCTCTGATAAATATGTAATCAATCTCGTACCCAGAGCCTGCGTTCCTTTATGATTGTCGATGGCGAATTTATATTTAAAGATTATGAGCTCGAGATTTCTATCATGATGTGATAAATGACGATGGCGAAGGCAGAGTCATCTATCATCTCATAGAAATTGAGAGCGAATAGACTATTGGCAAGCGCGAGGTAAAGTTTATAATGGGCACGCGGCAACATCTTTATGAATCATCACTTATTGTTTTCACTCAACTGCCATGATTTTTAGTAACGAAATACTGACGTTTCGAGCGGACGTTTTACTCTGATGAAGGGCTCCGCTCGAAACATCAGTGTTTCGTCACTAAAAATCTTGATACCCTTTACCACCTTTTCACTTTGCTATATATATCCAAAACCCTGTCTACGCGCACTCTACTTTTTAACTTTATACTATCGTGATATCGTCGGCCGGGTATTTCATGTTCGAAGGTCGTTTTTGATTGACATGTTTACATGCTTATGTTCGGACGAAGCAAAACATAATCCGTAGATATAAATTCATATTAGACTCGCGTATACGATAGTGTAGCGAAACGACTTAAGGTTGTAGCGAACTAAACTACTCGTATCATAAGCTGTGGCGGTCAGCAATGCGCAAGAGCTCGTGAACCAAGACGTTTTGTCCATAATTTGTTTCGCCTGGATAACCGGCGATCTATATTATAATATCTATATATAACCGGCGAGTCATATTCGTCTATAAATTTGATATGTTCTTCTGTCACTTTTGGCCTTCGACCACTGCGAGGAGCATCGTTCAATTGACCACTCATTCGATATCGCAAAAGAAAAAGACAGATTGCTGATCTTGAGATTTTAATTCCTTCCTCGATTAGAGTATCTTTTATTTTTGGAATCTTTACTCCAGCAGATCTCAAAGAAATTACGCTTTTTCTTGCATATAATGAAAGCTTTCTCATCGTAAAATATCTCTTATATTCAGTAAATATGGCGGAGCGACGATATGAAACAAGATGACGCTACGAATCGGAAAGTGACGACAATTTCCGGATATGGCCGAACTGAGACGACATGTATAGCCTGAAAACCGGAACGCGTTCCGAACGCAATTTGGAACGCGTTCGGAACGCGTTCTAGAACGCGTTATTTCTGAGCAGGTTATTTCTGAGCAGTACTGTATTTTTGCCGTTTCCCTGAATGAAGACAGAATTAAAATTGACAACACTATTAACGCTCTCTTGTATCCGAGCAAACCACAGGCAAACCACGCGCAACGAAAGAAAGATCATGCATTCATCCCATGGGTCTGTTGCATTGTGGTTGTGCGCAGAACGTTACTCTTACTGCGCACAACCACAATGCAGCGCGCTTGGCAAAATTTGAAAAACTGCCCCAATACACAAATTAGGTCTGCTGCCTTGCTCGCTCGTTTCAGGCTCGCTCGCTGCAGGCTCGCTCCCTGCGGCAGCAATGATGATACATGGACGATCGTGAAATCAAATTATCAGAAAATGTTCCGGAGAGAGATCGAACCTGTAATGGCATTCTTCCGATTGTTCATAAGCCGATAGTCTGCTGTATAAGAACCAATCAGATTGCAGAATAGCTCTAGTGGACGTCTATATTGTAAGTACTATTTACAACATGAGCGGCCGTGTTGTATCGGATATACAAGCTCGAGCCGAAGGCGAGAGCTTGTATATCCGATACAACACGGACGCGAAAATTGTGAAATTCATACGTCTAAACGTTTATGTTTCTCGAAAACATTGAAGATTCGAGCCATTTTTGCGGAGTAAATCGAAGTTAAAGTTTATGTAAATCAGCCGAAATCTGTATCACATAATATACAGATCGCCGTCATGCCACTGATTTGCTTTGTTTTTGCTTCATGAATTATTAATGATTTCACAATATTAATTATCTCACCTTTGTCGCCGCATATTTTGACGCGTCTTTTTCAAGCAGAAGCAGAGCAACTTTCACATGATCATAGTGTGATGCCACGTGCAACGGCGTCATACCATGCTAAGAGAGAAAACAAACGGTATAACAAAATTTCTTTTTCATCCTAAAGAATTTTAGGGTTGTCCACCTTACGCATAAAAACAACGACTCAGAGGCCAAGCCAATTTTAAATTATTCAATACAATACTTAATACCAATCATATAGATAAATACATAACATATACACAACTTCTGGCCAAGCTGCTAGATTTAATTCAAGTTTTTAAATCTGTAATAAGGTAGATGTAAGTACAGATCGTTAATCAGGGGTTACCTTTCCTTCGGGGTCTGGTGACGAGTAATGGCGCAAAAGAAGTTCAACAGTTTTCACGTGACCATGACGTGATGCCTCATGCAGGGGGGTGAAACCTTTCTGTAAGGGAAGAAAGGAAAACAAGTAAGCAAAATATACTATTATTATACTAAAGACACGTTTCGGGAAAATGGCTGATTATGTACTTGTTTAATAATCCGAGATAATTATTCAATATTCACAATTTCACAAATGGTTCTTAATTCTCACACACTGCTAGTAGGCACTGCATCTGAACCGCCGCAATTAAAAGTGATTTTCTCCTTACGGAGGCGAACACTTTTGAACGTTTCTGATTGGTCGCTTGAAATTCCCGCGCTCCATCGAGAAATGGAGCACGCGCGCGACAGACATGCGGCTAAAAGCTTCGAAGAACCAACACAAATAAACAATCAAAATTTTTTTGTCAGATAGCGTGGGGGTCGCTAGTCCAGCGGATCAATTGGTAGCGGACACCGTTTGATCTAGCGTTCATAGCGTGGAAGGCACTAGATAGAATCAACCTTTTTGAAAGTAAAAGTTTATTCAGCGCTCATGTAAGTACGGAATAGCTTTAAGCATACATTCTTGTTGTTTGTGGCATTAAAATATATTTCTGATTCTCGATCGTGTGTTGAATTCATGTCTTCAATCTCCCGGTAATATAAATCGTGCGAAAATATTTATAACATATGAGTTCAACACATAACCATTCTTTCGTTATTTATTAAATACAAGCGATAGGTTTCCGTGTATTCGTTGGTCTATTTAGATATAGATAAATATGTAAACAGCGTATAGATAGAGTAATTCTACACCATTGACACCGTTGTTACTATTTTTATCGTCCAATGACAGGTCGGAGTAATTCCTGCATTTAGCCGCATGTCGCGACAGCCAATCAGAAGCAGCGTTATATTGAGTATATGTTCCTGTTTAAGAAATAGAAAACATTTTCCGAGTTGCTATACAGTTATAGAAACACGAGTGGAATTTTGGGAAAACGAGAAATCGTATAAGGCTAGTTCACATAAAATCGGTAAGCAGTCGGATACCGTCACAGACAGGCGTCGAATTTTTCATGACAATGTAATTTTTTTTGACTGAGTAAGTCAGCAAGGTATTAGGGTTGAATCTATTTAGTTGAACCAGTCTGAAGATATGCCTGATTTTCAGTTTTGTTTTTAATGCTGACAGTGTCCATCTTGTGAAGTCACAGCTCAAATTATATAAAGCGTAATAATCCAAGAACGGGATAACATATGAAAAGCATGTAAAATCCATTTTTTCACTATTTTAAGTGTTCTTTCAAATACAATCATAAAAAACTGGGGCGAATTTTCATTTCATAGACACTTTAAAGGCACCATATCACTACATCAATGACAGTGATCCCATAGTGGGGATATAAATGCCCCAGTATAAATGAATAATACTAATATTTCAGTCAGCATTACAGATTTGGATTTATCCTTCCACAGTTTAGATAACGTAGTCTTTTTGTTTCATAAAAATGGGCCTCCCTTTTGGTCACACCCCATGCTCATTGACAAGGCTGACTCAGGCATTAATGTTCCATGCGGAAACCACATGTTCGCATCGCGGACCTATTTTTATGTGAACGCAGACGCGGATTGTCGCAGACTGTCTGAGAACGATCGGCGACGGTCGGGAAAGTTGAACTTGGTCAGGCAACTTTCCCGATCGACGCAGACTATCGCCAACAGTCTACGATCACTACAAGTTTATGTGAACACGATCGGCGACTGCCTGCGACTGTTTGCTGATTTTATGTGAACTAGCCTATAGTGAGAAGGTTGAATGCTTCCACGCGACTTCGAACTTACACTCGTGTTTCTATTTAACAATTAGACAACGAGTCCGAGTTGTCTATGAGAGAATAATAGGACGAGTTGTCTAATTGTTTTAGTAGAAACAAATTAGTGGACTATTACACAAATCATGCATTCTCCAAAAAATTATCCAAAAACTCATCTGAAATCTCCCCAAAACGAGAGTTTTCCGCCATTGTTTTGAGCGCGTTTCGCCATCATGGGTCTATCACGAATAGACAACGGTTGAGTCGCCAATCATAATACAGCATTTGTAATAGACCATGGTCAGTTTCTACTAAAACGTATGGGAACACGTAAGTTTACAGTTATAGAAACATGGCTTTCAGCCAATCACCGCTTGCGTTATAAAATGTTATTTTATAATCTAATACTTACTTGATTAAGTTCTAAGATAGGTGGTTTGTGTTCAAATAAAGCTTGGACTATCTCATCATCACCATTCCTCGCGGCCAGATGAAGTGGAGTACACTTATTCTGCAATAGTTTTGATCAGAATTTTATTAACAGGATTGTTTTCAACGACGGCGAAAAATTTATGTTTTTGGATTAGATAAACAACCCCTTACCCTGTCAACATTCTCACATGACGCCCCATGATCCAGCAATAGTTTGACCATTTCAATATTCTTTGATTTTACGGCAATATGAAGTGCAGTTTCTCGAGCCTAAATTCAAAACAACCAGGAAATAAAGTTAGAACCACCATCTTTTACCCACTAGCAGACGGCGGAGTCTATTGTGAGTGTATAGCTAAAAACAACTTTATCCCTGCCATGCTTTTTAGGAATGTAATAGTTTTTAGCTATCATCAACTTTTAGCTTTTTATCATCGTAGTAGAATTTCATTGTAACACGGTCCCAAGATTGGCGATGGTTCGAGAGCTCCTGACAAGCGAAGATGGTATAGTCCGAGCAGCAAGCGTTCGAGTAGTCAACTGCGAACGAAGTAGGGCATCCACAACATCTAATTCCGCTGGAGTTACAGATCGAACCAGACAATGAAGCCGACACTACATCTACCGATCACGAAGTTCCAGCTCCGAAAACGACAATCCCGTGAGAAGACGAACCGGTGCTGTAAATGGAGAATTACAACGCAGAGATGGAACAAAGTGAACTTATGCATTGTCTACTCTATTTTCTTGATCACATAGTAGTGATCAACGCCGGGAGTGTGATGTAGATTACATAATTGATTGACACGTAAAAGAGACGTTTACAAACACGATCGAGTTCAGTTATTATTTGTTGTTTTATTTTTAAATATATTTTATTCATAACTGTCTCACGTCTACTATTATGCTTAAATTCTGCCAAAATAGTAAGGGTCCCATGCGATTCAGATTTGTTTATTGTTCATCAGCATGTATATTGCACAACACGTATAACAGCTGTTGAATTATTTACATTTTTGCCGTGACGCGATATATACATAATATATGTAATCTTTTTACGTTAATATTTGACAACCTTTCTTTCTCAATTCTTGTTCTGTGCAATGTTTTTGTTTAACAATAACAAAATTATGCGATTTGGGGCTTTCAGATTATCTTAAAACTCGCCTCGAAATGCAGAAAATAGTGTTTCAGAGAAACCAGAAATCCATCATTTCCTGGGGAGCACGCCCTCAGATCACCCACCTTAACCCAAAACATCTTCTTCTGCCTGTATGTTTAATTTAATATACCCTGCATCGTTCTTGTAAAATTACCGCAATTCAGTTTTAATAGTTCCAAGATATTTTTATTAAACCACTATTATTATTTATATTATTATTGATAACATTATTATTAGATGTGTGAAGTTGATCGTCCAGGTTGTTGTGGTCTTGAGAAAGACTGTTGTTGGTGACTGACGTTTCGACAGCCTCAGCGGCGGTCATCTTCAGAGTCAAGTGAAGAGTGTTTGTCAGGGTTTGCCTATATATACGTCTGGTTCATTACGTCATCGTTTGTTTGTGTCATAATTAGTGTGAGTGAGTGTTGCGTCATGCGTTAAGCGTGGGCCAATATCGTTTGTAAGCGTGGGCCAATATCGTTTGTAAGCGTGGGCCAATATCGTTTGTCATGCGTTAAGCGTGGGTATATTGTTTGTCGGTAGATCTATATTGTTTGTTGGTGCGTGCGATATTACAAACGATATTGGCCCACGCTTAACGCGACACCCACTCACACTAATTACAATGACGTAATGAACCATACGTATATATAGGCAAACCCTGACAAACACGCTTTACTCGACTCTGAAGATGACCGCCGCTGAGGCCGTCGAAACGTCAGTCACCAACAACAGTCTTTCTCAAGACTACAATAACCTGGACGATCAACTTCACACATCACATTATTATTATTTATTATTATTATTATTATTATTAGAAATCAGTTTATTTCAGGCACCTACGTTACTGTGAACAACAATGTTATATTCTTAGTTCCATTATTCCAGCAAATTTGAAAGCTGCACACCTGAGTTTTGGCATCCACAGCTGCACCATTACGCAACAACAAACGAACAATGGTGATGTTTCTCATTCTGCTGGCGATGTGAAGGACAGTCTCCCCGCGCTAGAAATAAACCAAAACTGATTTTTAGGAGTCAAGGACGAAGTTGGAATTACTCTTGGGAATAAAACTATCTTTGTTTGAACAAATAATTCTATTGTATACATGTACTGTAAGAGCTGCTATTGTCGAGGTTACCATTGTATTTCCTAAAGTCTCTATCATTAAAAGACAAGTGGTTGATAAACGCATAGATGTGAAGAATCACCTACCATATTGGTGACATCTGGTGAACCACCATTTTGTAACAACATCAGAACTACATTCACGTTACCATAATATGCAGCGACATGCATCGGAGTTTGACCACCCTAGAAATATAGAAGTGATACGTGGTGGTATGAAAATACTTTAAAATTTGACATAGTTTAGACATAGTTTGATGCTACTCCGGCTTTAAAAAGTTTTTTAAAATTAACTTTAAAAGTTACTGTCCATGACCCAAGGGGTGATCGTTGTAAAGTTAGGATCCCTATTTATCCTCATAGAACCGATGATGACGTTATCTATTAACAAGATGCAAATAAGCTTCTGGTAATAAACCACCGTCATCGCGATTCAATGGGGCGTGGGCGCTATTGATCTGCCCCAGCCTCCAGACAACGTCTCTGATGGTACCGCAGATTAGTGGTAATAATTTTGGAATTTTCCCACGCAATCTCATGGTAGGTTACATCCGTTACCATCAGAGACGTTGTCTGGAGGTTTGGCATATCAATAGCGCCCACGCCCCATTGAATCGCGATGACGGTGCTTTATTACCAGAAGCTTATTTGCGTCTTGTTAATAGATAACGTCATCATCGGTTCTATGAGGGTACAAATAGGGATCGTAACTTTACAACGATCACCCTGATGAAGACACTAGATTGGAGTGTCGAAACGTTGGGTCATGGACAGTAACTTTTAAGTTACGTTCAAAAAAATTTAAAGCCAGAGTAGCGTCAAACTATGTCTGATTTAATCACCTCGTTGCGTTGGGAAATTATTTGTAGACATAGTTTGGTGCTACTCTGGCTTTAAAATCAGAAAATCAGATGAAGGAAAAGTTGTGGTGAATTAAGAGCATCGCATATTATTCTTTCGAGACCCAACTGGGACCAGTTACGAAAAATGCAACTTCGAGGCCTTCTGGCTGGGAATTGAACCAGCTACCCTGGATCTCCAGATTAGCACTCTAACCGACTAAGCTACAGAAACTGCTGCTGTGAGCTTAGTCACGAGTTCAGTATATATGATAATGGTTATCATCACTGGCATTACCAAATATACTGAACTCACAGCACCAGCTTCTGTAGCTGAGTCAGTTAGAGTGCTGGACCGCTGGTCTAATTAGATCCAGGGTTCAATTCCCAGCTGAAAGACCTTGAACTTGCATTTTTCGCAACTGGTCGTGGTTGATTCAACACTCGTAATTTACCACAATTTTTCCTTCATCCAAGTCTCGTTAACAGACACAACAGACATGTGACTTTACAAATGTTTAGCTCGAAATGGCCGAGTCGAAGGTATGTCAAAGTCACCGCAGGCTGCCGCCATACGACCCATGTCTGACCACAGCTAAGAACTTGGGGGTGTTTATATGAGAGGCGAGCCAGCCTGGGGCTAGCGCGGTAAACGAGATCTCATCGCGTAGTTATATTCCTGTTAAAAATTCCGGTGCGTTTATATGGACAAGCGGGCCAACCCGGTTAGCGAGATCTCGCTTGAGAGAGCCCAGATCTCGGTAAGCTGGATGAGAAATTTCTTATATAAACACTCGCAGCCGGGCTGGCCCGCTTACCGAGATGAATTTTCAAAGGGATGCCGACGCCGTCTATTGTTTGGCGCTTGAAACACTTGAAATCATCTCGGTAAGCGGAATGAATTTTTCCCATATAAACGCGAGTCATAAATCATCTCGCTTACCGGTCTAGGCCCGCGGTAACCAGGCTGGCTCGCCTCTCATATAAACACCCCCTAAGTGTTGAGACAAAAAGACAACTTACACAATTATTTGGGGTATGAAAGTTTGATATCGAGTTTATACTATTTCACTTTATGTTTCCGACTCACTGATGCCTTGTCTATTCACTAAAAACGTTAAACCTCCTACACACTATTTCGGCAGTACACCAATTATTTAGAGTTCCATTTCTATCTTCACTGTGGTGAAACAAGCACTAGATTATCTTACCTCATTGACTGCGTTGATGTTAGCCCCATACTTGAGAAGAAGATGAATTATTGGTTCATGTTTTTTCTTACAAGCAATGTGAAGTGGAGTAAACCCATTCTAAAAAGACAAAGTGGCAAAAATTACTGCGAGATTACAGAAATATCATCCTTAGTTCATATGAAGATACATTTTCATGGACATTCAGGAATGTCGTGCGTGAATGTGATAACCAACTTTGTCCACCTACTTACCCTTGCTCTTGAGTCAGTATCAACTCCTTTAGTCAACAAAACTTCAGTTGCCTCAACATTGCCATAATGAGCAGCAATATGAATAGGACATAAACCATCCTTTAAAAAACGCAAACAATAGATGGGTTAATTAGGGTTACAATTAGAATATACCATTACTTCATCTTGATTACATGTTCCTCCGTGTGATCTTCGTTCTGTTTTCTGCTATTTTGTTAGACCTGCACTTGAACATGCCTGACCTGTGTGGTACTTCTTTTTGACGTTATTGTTGAGACTACATTGAGGAAATACAATGGCGTGCCATTCAAACAATCCATCTACACTTGGTTCAGTTCGCGTAGACCTTGACTGTATGTTAATCGACTGTCTTCGACAGAAGGGAGTCTTAATGCCGGTCTTTCTATGAAAGTACCCTGAAAACTGACAGTAAACTAAGAGACTTGGTGCCTGAACTCGTTGTTCACCATTATGACTTCAGCGATGCCCGTAAATTACCATTGTTTAAGTGTAGAACCAAGCGTTTTAGCAACAGCTTCAGGCTTGGACTGGGCCCAATTTAGGGGCCTTGCCATTTCAGCCGGGAAGTGGCCCGTCTATCTACAGGTAATATTTGCAATTTGAGAACTGGATCCAGAACAACAAATAATAGGAGAAAAATTATTTCGGAACATTTTTAACATTTCAGAACACAAGAAGCTGTTCCATTTCCAAGAACTTTGATGCAAAATTTTTATACACTGCCTCGTTATCAACAGCCTTCAGTAAATCAACTTCTACAGAACAAATAATTACTGCTTCCAAACGGTATTGACTAAGCAGAGATCTCAGTCGATTCTTGATGAAGCGAAACATTAAGAATGTTCTCTCGCAGGACTCAACTGTGCATGGGATGGTGAGCGCAGTTCTTAGACATTGGGTGTGTGACATTATGGGTGTGTCTAGCCAGGCCCAAGGGACCCATTTTGATGTTCCTGAAAGGGGCCCATTTGCCATGGCACAAGCCCATAGGCCAGTCAAAGCTTGAACAGCTTCTTACCGACATGAGTTAGGATAATAAATCGCTTGGTTTGAATTGTATTTGTAAATAATTTTAAGTATTTTAATTTAACTTATCACTTTTGTAACTTAAGTTTTTCAATTTTCCAACTTTTCTAGTTTGTAAAATTACCATTCAAGTAACTGAATAAATCATTAAATCATTAACTTCAAAATGAGTAATTACGTTACCACAGCTACAGCATTCAATGGAACTCCATGATCAATTAACAATGCAATAGTTTTTGAGTGATTGCCTTGGACAGCCAAATGAAGAGGTGTCAAACCATTCTAGAAATGTGTCAACATGTAATATTAAAAGAAGTACTGTAAAATTTCATTGACAGTGTATTTCTAGTCACACAGTAAAGCATAGTACAATTATAACAGTACTAGTAGTTAATAGTTATAGTACAGTACAGTAATAGTATAGTTATAGTATGTATAATACTAGTGCAGTGCAGTGCAGTGCAGTGCAGTGCAGTGCAGTGCAGTGCAGTGCAGTGCAGTGCAGTGCAGTGCAGTGCAGTGCAGTGCAGTGCATAGTGCAGTGCAGTGCAGTGCAGTACAACAGGGTCTGAATTAGCGCTCCAAAACAGTTTCGCATTTTTCTTTAGTGTCACAAAAACGCCACGTAGCGTAACGTCTTTCCATGTAGCGTAACGTCTTTCCATGTAGCGTAACGTCTTACAACTTAGCGTAACGTTGTACAACGTAGCGTAACGTTATAACGTAGGGTAACGCCTTACAACGTAGTGTAACGTCTTACAATGTAGCATTGCGTCTTACAACTTAGCGTAACGTCTTACAATGTAGTGTAACGTCTTACAACGTAGTGTAACGCCTTATAACGTAAGTGTAACGTCTTACAACTTAGCGTAACGTCTTACAACGTAGTGTAACGCCTTATAACGTAAGTGTAACGTCTTATAACGTAGTGTAACGTCTTACAATCGTCTTACAACGTAGTGTAACGTCTTACAACGTAGCGTAACGCCTTACAACGTAGCATAACGCCTTACAACGTAGCGTAACGTCTTACAACGTAGCGTAAAGTCTTACAACGTAGTGTAACGTCTTACAACGTAGCGTAACGCCTTACAACGTAGCGTAACGTCTTACAACGTAGTGAAAAGTCTTACAACGTAGTGTAACATCATGAGGTCCCGTAATTGACGTTTACACTCGCGTCCACGGTGAACTTGGTTACGTAAAATCAGCTTCGTAATTCTCAATACAATACAGTACAGTACAAGTACAGTACAACACTAGTAATTAATTATTACTTATTTCACCACACCTTTGTTTTTGCTGCAATGTTAGCATTGTATTTGATTAGATTGTCCACAATCGCTGTATGTCCCTCGCGTGAAGCACAATGAAGTGATGTTAAGCTATCCTAAAACACAATTTAGCCAGAAGTGAAAAAGCATGATCTAAAATTCCAATGCTCCAGTACCTAGTGTGTAATTCCAGTGTCCTACAAGCAACCTACAATTCCAGTGTCCTTAACAGCAACCTACAAAATTCATCCCTGACACACCATTCCCTATGATACTCCTATGCCACCCACCTTGTTGGGTTTGTCTGGTTTAGCTCCAGAATGAAGAAGAAGTTCTACCATATTTACATGACCAAACTTCGATGCTGCATGCAAAGGAGTGATAGCATAAGACTGAAAGAAAGAGTAAAGAGCAATCACGTGTACAATGCATGTTTTTAGTGAACATGGGTCAGTATCCATTGGATAATATTTATCTACTGGATAAGTTATCAAAACTATAGAGCCCAAATAAGGGTAGTAAGTTATCCAGGCTTTGAATAACAGACATACTCCAGGTAGAAAATGCTAAACTATTATTCAACTCACTGTTGTAAGTGCATCAAGTTTAGCATCACTGTTAATAAGCAAGGTAGCAGCATTGACACTGTTGTACTTGGCAGCAATGTGCAAAGGTGTGAAACCATTCTGCAAGATTGTGATTGATAACAATACAATCAGTGTTTTAGTAACAAGGATTCAGGGATCATGGTGGCTATTCCCTACATAACCTATGAGAGTTGTTTGTAAGAAAATTAGAAGAGGAAGAAAATAGGCTACAGTAGGCTGGATATGGACAAACACAGACAAAACACTGAAACTGCAATATCCATTCTACAATTATAATTAGCAAGTTTTGTAGCCTCGTAACCCATGGTCTTGCATGTCTGTAGATCTTGCATGTCTCAAAGATGTGATAATTAAATAAATTAATTTTGAAATTAACCTCTTTTATGGACACAAACCTTTAAGAACATAATTATAGCAATATGTACATGCCAACTTGTTGGAAAATTTAGGATGATTGCTACACTTAAAATTTCTAGCTACAGTATGTCACTGAATACAATTACTGTAATCTAGTTTACTTAAGCATACAGTAACATTCATATTACGGTGTAAACAGATTCAAATGGTTTTAAATGGTGAAAACTCACTGGTGCCTTAACATTGACTGAATGACCTTTTTGAATGAGAAACTTGATTGCCTTTGTGAGATCTTTCCTGGCAGCATTATGCAAAGCATGGAATCCTTTCTGTAACAAAGAGAAGAAAATACATTAATAAAAATTGTGGGCAAAAAGAATAATATTGTAAGACTATTAACTAGTGATTTCAAAAACAAAACATTGCTGTTTTGGGAACAAAACATTGCTGTTTTGGGAATGACTTACTGTGCTGTACTGTACTGTACTGTACTGTACTGTACTGTACTGTACTGTACTGTACTGTACTGTACTGTACTGTACTGTACTGTACTGTACTGTACTGTAGATGTCATTAATAATTGACACTTAAAAGTTAAAACAACTTACCCTTTTATCACTTTGCAGAAGAGCAATAACAACATCTTCATGACCTTGCTGCACAGCAACATCCAAAGCAGTAAAACCATCCTGTACACAAACAATAGTATTAATTGTAAGTTGGTCAGCCATAGCCAATCTATAGGTTGTTTTACTGTACCTCTGTCAAAGCATGTAAATTAGCACTACTTCCAATGAGAAGTTTCACAGTGTCCAAGTGGTTTTCTTGAGCTGCCATGTATAATGGTGTGAAACCATTCTGAAAACAAGGTTACCAACTAGATTAGATAGTATACTGTAGAATTACTTTAAAGCTACAGTTTGAGGCACTGTACTGGGAATAAAACTTAGCCAAGATATGTAATGATTGAATGCATGCTTAACATACTGTAGCCATGTCCCACCATCATCCACATGGCTCATGCAAAAAATTTCTTGGTCAAATGTAACACAATCTCACAGTTTACAGTTTAATGTACAGTGTTACTGTATACCAAATTTAAACCAAGTAAATTAGGGTACCTGTGCTTTGGAGTTAACATTAGCTCCATTTTTTAATAGTATCTGTGAAACTTGTGTCTGCCCTGCCAAACATGCAATATGTAGTGGGCCATTGCCTTTCTGGAAGATAACAATAAAACCAAGCTACATGTAAGGTATACTGTATATCAAAATGAGTATTTGGCAAGAGCAGCCAGAAGTGGTTGAGGATCAGAACTTGTGGCTAAGAGCTCACAGGAACAGCTTTTGCAGCTGGTCTAGAGTTTCAGGGATGTGGGTTCAATTCCCAACTGGAAGGCCTTGATATAGGAGGTAGATATCAATTGGGACAATCAGTCCTGTTTCTTCCGCCTGTCGTTTTGTGTTTTTTTATTTATGTATATATTTTTTGCAAGCGACAAATTTATTAAATCAAATCAAATGTTGTGTTTTGTAACTGGTCTCGGTTGGGTCTAATAATATAATATATCATTCTGACCAACAGCAAGGAACTATAGCTGTAGTTCATTATAGCAAACTAGAATTTTCAAGAAGCGAGTAGTTTTTGACTACTTTTTCAAAACAGAAGCTGTAAATGTAGCTGTAGCAATTAACTACATTTTCTTTACAGTTAGCTACTTTTTGGGAAAATTGCACAATTGCTTTTTGCTACTTTTCAAATTTCTCATGCATCAAAAGTCAGTAGTCACAACAGAGCCGGCTAGCAAGCGTAAAAAAATCATCAAATTACAATTCCGCAGCTTACTGGACATGTTCATAAGATATAAATTGTGTAACACAGCAAGGAATTTGTCCTAGCAAGCAGGAGACCCCAGCATACATGTAATGGTACTAGTGTGGTTTTCATCATTTCATGAATACACGTACGTTGCATAATAATTCTTGAATCCTTTAATTTCCAGACCATAGCAAACTACATTTATTGAAGTAGTGGTAATAAGTAGCTGCAGACTACATTTTACAAAATATTTGTGGTCAATTACCTACAGTACCCCTGATTCCGACACTCGAAATTTTCCTGAACCACTTCTGCTTGTTAAGACTCATGTACAATGGCTCGATACATGCAGAATAATTTTAAATGACCCTAATTACTGTAGTTTTGGCATGTGGCAATGACCAACCTTTGTTTTAGAATTAACATCAATCCCAGCACCAATCAATTCAATTACAACTTCTTCAAAGCCTTCTTTTGAAGCTAAATGCAAAGCATTTAACCCATTCTAACAAACAATGAAGAAAAACCAATGTTATAATATCTTTGAGAATAGAACAATGACATTCAGTGAATAATTAAATTCTGAGGACTAAAAGGGTTCTTTATAGATAGATATAGACACCTTTATCTATTCTAGTCAGGGTAATCTCTTCAGCATTAAAATAAATGCCGTTATCAATAGGAGCCCTGACATAAACTATGAATATAGGTTACAATGATGTTCTAACTATATAAGATACAGTCAAATTAATTACACATACAAAATTTGAACTATCTTAAGAATAACAAACAACTAATAACAAAAATTAATAAAATATATATCAAGGTTACGTACTTAAAAAATTATTATAAACTATACAATCATTATAGTAAAAAGATTTCTTAGTGGTCTCAATTCTTACTGATGGAAAATGTAAAAAGCCACTTCTATGAGTGGTTCTAGAAGTGACGTCCCGATTAAAATTAAAAGAATTAATTAAGAACTACGGCACTTTCTTATTTATACACTTTTTTACTAATTTTAAAACATGATTATTTCTACGGTCTTCTAAACATTCAGGTTCAGTTCCTGAATAGTGAAGTCACTACAGTCTGATTTACAAATAATTTTTGCAGCACGTCACAGCATGCGCTCTAGTCTGTCCACATCACTTTTATTATTTATCAAACTTTAATCAGGCAAATTGCCATTAAGGCTTTTCCTTCTTACCCACGATATTTTTAATAGCAAATTTTAATCAAATTGATAATTGGTGTTGTTGACGTACATCTTTTTGGTTTTTTTAAACATAAGTATTTTACATAATTATTATAAGGTGACACATTGTATGCCATGAACAGCAACGTAGACATTTTGGAAACTGTCTGCAACTCTTCACAAATTGTTCAGTACTGTATATTGTTCAATAATAAATTAAAGTTCTTGAAGTTGTTATGATGTTATCTTGTATGTTATGTATATATTATAGTTATCTATTATATTATTCTCTAAAGGGCGTGGCCCTGTTTATGGAATTCTGTGAGACACAGGACACCCACAACTTTGAAAAGTTAGAGCCCCTCAGTGGCGTAGCTAGAGGGGGAAGGGCTCGCCGCCAAACAACTTTGCAGGGACATTTGTCGGAAAATCCTTGTCTTCTGTCGGAAAGTTTGGGTGGTTGGGACTTGGAAAAGTTGTTGATTGTAACAGGATTAACGTTAACATTAAAATGTCGGATCTTGTAACTTCAATCTTGTGAATCAAGTTAAGAGCAACTGAGCATTTAATGCTAATTATACTCTGACAAACTTTCTTCTGAGTGAAATGGTGGTGTTTGAGTACAAGAACGTGCATGCTCTTCTCAATGCCTGGGAGTTTAGAGAAGGCAAAGCTTTCCCAAGGGATGCTATTATTTTTAATGAAGCACAACTTGATGGCTCAATTTGAGAACGTTGTAATGCTTTTGCAATTCTGCCTCACCTTACCCGTTTCATCAGCACATGATGAAAGAGCGTTCAGCTGCCTGACGCATGTTAAAGCGTACTTGAGAAGCACGGTGTCCGAAAAGCGACTCTCAAACCTTGCATTCATCTCAATAAATGGAGAACTTGTTTCAATGATCAATTTCTATTAGAGAACTTCAATAACCATTTTTAAATTCGAAAACCAGAAGAATATTTCAATGACTTACATGGACAAATTGTATTTCTCTAGTACTCTACAGTCATATGTATACATGCACTACAGATACAATTCTACATGATTGTAGAAATTAAAACAGAAAATTTGTAAATATGTTTGCTAATTCAGTCACAACTAATTTTTTAATGAATGGATGAATGAAACATGTCTATGGCAATGCCTCTATTTGACAACATTTATATGACCACACCCATTTTTTACCACACCCATTTTGACCACGCCCACTTTTTCGGAAAATTTGGATACTTTCCCCCCACTAAAAAGTCCTAGCTACGCCACTGGAGCCCTTGGACTATTCTAAAACTACTGTATGATGTAGATAAAAATTATCTCTTTTTAAACAATTATAATAAATGTTACATAATTGTTGGATTTAATATTAATAGTAGAAAAACAATCCAGTGTATATGAATGCATACTGTCCCACAAAAACATGCAGAAAATTATTAACATCTTACAGCATTTGCAACATTGATACCAACATTTTGGTTCAGATAGTTCTTAACTTTCTCTATATTCCCAGCGCGAGCTGCTCGGAGAAGTCCAACTTCTTCCTGTGATAAAGTGCAAATAAAATGAATGAAAAATTGAGAATTCATATTAACTTGGCTAAATATTATATAAGTACGGTACTGGTATACTGCAGATCGTCACATCCATTTTCACTCGCATTAAACTGAAAACTACAGATTAAGGTAGTAATGTATTATAAAATTTAAAATATATCACCATACCAATTAATAATAAAACTAAAGTGTAAGAAGACCAGAAGAATTAAAAACATATTTATTGACTAACATTTTCATTGCTAAAGTACTATCTAATCATCATCAGAGTGAAGGAATATATCTCACAATATATAACTTAAAGTACCTATCCAGCCTGTGGGGATCTTACATATTCGTAATCTTTGGGTTCTACCAAAAAGAAATGTAATATATGTTGTTGTTCGAAAATTGCATCTTCATGCCTTTTCCCCTGCTAAAGTTCACAGGAAGTGACGTCAACGCAGGGACACGCAATATTTTGCGGCATTATTCAACAGTGAATGTTTAGGAATTGAGTGAATTTTGTCTAAACAGGCTGTTTAAAGTTCAAAGCCAAACTTTCGCTGTATTTCATTGCTGAATCACTCTGCAAAATATCGCGTGTCCCTGCATTGACGTCACTTCCTGTGAACTTTAGCGGGGCAAAAGGGCATGAAGATGAAATTTTCAAACGACAAGATATATTACCATTTTTCTCAGGAGAATCCAAAGATCACAAATATGTGAAATCCCCACAGACTGGATAGGTACTTTAAATTAGAGTATCAAATTACAGGTGAAATTGAAGAGAAATAACAACACACAGTACTGTAGAATTAAATTATATGATAAAACATAAGTGGAAAGGAGAATAAAAAAATGTGACAGAATATTTAAAGGAAACTAAAATAAAGAAAGTGGCACAGAACTAATATTCCCGTTAAGAGCGGTATAAATTTATTGATGAGAAGGCTTTCCCTTAGGAGCAATTCAGAAGTAGATGAGGTTAAAATTTTGTCAGAAAGTCAGAAAAGGGATGACCAGTTTCAATGTGGCAAGAGAGGATCATGCTGGTGGGTGAGGGATTAACTCTCTTCTTATCTGTCAAGGGTAAGATCGCCATACTATTAATAATAAAGAGTTAAACTCCATTTTTGTTCAACATGTTTTTGACAAATGAATTCTTACAGTAGATATCCTCTCAAACAACTCCAATAACTCAGAAAAATTAGGTTAAAAGTTAGCAACTCATGTCAGTTAAACTCATCTACAGTACAAACAAAATTCAAACCATTAACATACACAGGCAATGTCAAATATCTTGTAACATGATCTGACCTGTGTCAAACACACTGTACAAAACCAAGGGAATTGTGTAAAGTGGATGTGACTTGAATGATAAATAAGTACTGCAGAGGAATAAGAAACCTAAAACATACTACAGTACATTATATACATACACAGTAGGTACTAAATTTGAATTTGCAAGAAGGCTTACACTTCTGGCCACAGCTGATACACAACAAGGACATATAAAATCACACAAGTATATTTGTCATAATAGGACATGTACATGTGTAAATAGAAATATTTGCCATCAGCTCTACCAACCTTACTATGTCTATAACCTCCTTCACTATAAGCCATTCTATATCATTTTGTTATCAAAACTCCCAGTGACTTGCTCACTCATGCATAAATATTTAATGTCAAATCTTTTAGCCATAAAAACAAAACAGAAAAACCTCCAGTGGTTTTGAATGCACAATTAACTGACACATTGACAAAATAAAATTAAAACTTAGTCTAAAAACGAGGTCAAAACATGATGAGTCCATGTTTCTTCAGGACACAATCAAATAATATATTAAAAAAGCATTTTTTTGGCCTAAAGAAAAAGCTAAGATTATATAAGCCTTGTACATGATCCAGCTGCAAAATTTCTAATTAAGAACTCTCAAAACAAATGCAAATAAGTTTTCCAATATGATTTGCATATTATGTCTGGCTTCATTTAAAAATATGGGGTAAAGATAGCCAATTTATATAAGGGAGAATGACAATTTGGTAGTACTTTTCAGGTTTGCACTCGATTGTATCACATAGTTTAGATAACATGATAGCTAGGAATGACATGATAATGTCATATAAAGTAAGTGTGGCGCCTATGAAAATATTATTAGGGTCAAAGACCAAAACACCATAAGGTACAATAGTAAAATATAGCAAAAGCAATTGCATTCTACCTGCATATAGTTAAACATTAAATCAATAACTTTAGAAGTAACTTCTACAACTGCATAAGAGTGTAATATAATAATTTTCAGCAGCAGCTGAAATTTTGATCACAAGCTAATATTTATTTACATTGCTTGCCATCGGCACAGGCAATATTTCTGTTGTGATCTATAGTTCCTTTGAGTTAATTCCCAGTTTCAACGAAACTCAACGAACAAAGTTTAAGAGAAATCGAGCAGTGGGTTTGTGAGAATAAAATTTGGAGCGCACATAATAATATCCAGACTCTGTGTCTGTTAAAGGATTACACTGTCAAAAGATAAAGAATTATTTTATTTAATTTTTCCAGCAACAAAGCGAGGAATAAACAGTGGAACAAGCAAAGATTTTTGTCAAGCAACATTAACTGTAACCAGGGCTCAATGTTCAATTGGATTAATACAAACATACTGCCTTCCATCGCCAATAACATATGACTGCTGAGTGATACTACAGTAGTTGTTTACCATTAGCTCATTTTGTAGATTTCATTTTTGAGAATGTCGCAAGCCATCACAATATGACTGGAGTTCAAATAAGTTTCAAGTGATAAAACGTCTCTTTAAATTCAAATGTCTGACTAAATACTTATAATCTATCATCAATCACTACGAAACAGCAGAAGTTTACTGTCAGCGTATTACAAATACGATGGCTATTTGGAAAATTTTTGTTATTTCTCAAAGCTTGACAAAAAATGTACGCCTTTTGTCGTGTTACACATATTTCTCATTGCCGAAATTAAATAACAAAACTACAGAAACTAAGGAAATGCTAAATGTGAACAAAATAATATTGCCTCGTCCTGTAAACAAATGACAAAAGTCGAGAGCAATTAAGCAGTGCCAAGGGAAGCAGTTGATCGCAACAAATTCGGCGCACCTTTGAAATTCCCACCTTTTATTAATCATTAAAAACACCGTTCTCCTACAAATAAATAGCTTTTTCCACACGGGACAAACAAATAGACCAGAAAACCACCAAATTTTAACAGGTAAACTGCTTTGACTATTCACGAAGACTATGGCAATGCACATTTGCACACATGCACAAGGACTAGCTACAAGCGTACGCCAATTATATTACCTGAGAGATATCAGATTTATTCATATTTCTTCTTACTTTTCCGACACTTTCCCAATAAGGAATACACCAAATTACTTCTACAGATGACCTTCTTTTATATGGGGATCTTAGGTTACAGACATCGTCAAAAATAGCCAGTTATTCTAAACTGGCGGCCCAATCGTTCACACAAATTAAAGCGCGCCACGCCGACCAAGCGTCCTCGGACGGGGGGTAGAGGATGTCTGAAATTTATTTGCTTCTCTTAATTGTTTTGTTATCTTCAAGGTCACTTTGACTTATTATTAATGCTCATTCTGTGTTCTACCAATGACAAGATTAATTCAATCCGAATTAGTGTTCGTATTTTTTATAATAAACACACCTTGGAATTAGAGTAGCTCAATTCGTATCGAAATAAACGTTCTGTTAATATTAACACCAACTGCTTCCAACATGCGAAGTTCTGTGAAAGATGGTATTGAAATGTCATCAGCACCCCCCTGGCGGCCCTGTTTGAAAATTAAACGTGTGACACAACCACAAATAACAAATATAAATAGCTAAAAAAATAATTCAAGTCAAGTGATACTTTCAACAAGTGTGTATAAGCCTTGTAATGACCGAACAATTACTTCCTTCCATTCGTCGGTTATGTCATTAATGATTTAAAACTTCCAGTCAAATCTTTGGGTCATTGGATGAGAGCGACGCCGAAGTGATATTCAAATGTGACATTTTACTTTAGTTATATTGTTTACATAAATTGGAAATCCATGAGATCTGTGTCATTTGTTGACTATCTGGAGTTCGAGTTTTCGGGGAACATATTGGATCGTGGTTTGGCGTTAGGAGATGTTGATAACAACGGCGGTTCAGAGCTTGTGGTTGCCAACATTGCTGGAGATATGGCCATCTTTAAAGGCAAAACTACAAAACCATGGAGGGAGTATAGTCGATTGGGAATGATTGCTTGTATTGTAGTTGGAGATGTTTGTAATATTCACCAAAATGTTGTGTTTTCTATTACATCAGAAGGATGGTGCCATCTTATGTGGTTTGGTGACAAGACAGTGAGTAATAAATGAATAATTATTTTATTATATTCATTGTCTGTATATCACAGCTGGGTTGTTCAAAGGCTGGGATAACAATTAGCCAGTGAATAAAGTCCTATACCCAACACATAAATTGAATGAAAACTATTAATAGTTTGCACATATTACATCTGTAAGGCAACCATGCTGGTGGAACAATAACAAAAGAATCTCACTATCTTCTTTTGTTTGTGGCACCTGCAACATGGCCAATAGGGCAGATTTATTTGCAATTTATTTGCCGGATAGCATGTACTGTAATTGACCATAGGGAAAAAGATGGCAACTTCTACATTTAACCATAATTCTTTGCACATATAATTATTACCCATTTAATTCATGTTCTTAGCAAGTTCCAGACTGGTTGACTAGAACTTGCCCACACATGCACTTCACTTGGAAACCTTAATTAGATAACCGTCCTGACCATGCAAAAGGACTTCTGTATGTTTTCAGTGCAACACTAACACCACAATCAAAACTGACCAAATGTGGTTGTGCAAACTAAATTTTCTGCTTAAAAGTTGCCTGTAGATTGGAAATTGTGCTAAAATGCAGCCACCATATTTTATATAATATATATTATAGTTGTGATACTACTATGATATTTAGTAGTGATACTATCCATCTATATATCATCCTGATTATTTAATCAATGAGAAATTATTCTAATTATTAATGCTAGAAATGTGACTCCTCAGAACCCGTGAGCAGCAAACCTGATGTTGTTTCAATCTACCATCAATCTTTACCAACAAACAGCAAAATAGCTCTTCTTGCTGATGTAGATGGAGATGGTGAAATGGAGTTGGTCATTAGCTCTACAGATAGAGTTGTTAGAGTTTTCAAATGGATAAAAGAACCACTCAACGATGGTTTGTATAATGTGCTTCATTTACATGTACTTTCCTTATCTTTTCCCTAACACTTAATTTTAATTAATTCACAGTTATATACAGTTGAAACCCTATTTTACATCTTATACAGTTTAACCCACCTTGCCTAGGTGTCTGCTCAAGATCGGTATGTCCACTTCAGAGCGGATGACAGTAGGGGGTATGGTGACAAAAAATATTTCTGTGTATCTGTATTTTGGTTTCTAAGACAATTTAAGAGTTCAAAATAATATGATAAAACATTTAAAGTGATTTTGCTTCAACGCTCACAAAGGTGGTCTTGGAATCCACAAAATTTGGCAAATTGGGAACATAAAATAGGTGTCATAGGCATACGGGCCAGGAGGCTGCACCCCCCCAGTTGTCTGAAAAATTAGCTCATTTGGGCAAAAATGGTCTTGTCATTCAAGCAAAATAATGACATTATAACGGATTCTTATTGAGGGAATTAATCTGGGATTTCATTGTTGTTCTTCGTTGAGCAATGGTCAGTGGAATAATCCGGGCCTGGTCTAAACGTTATATATCTTGTACTGTATATTCAACTTCAATATACCTAGTAATGAATTTGGTTTTGTGGCTAATTGCTTTTCCTTTCTTCTCTTCTGCAGTCGTGCAACGCATTCCCCATGTCCGGGAGAGATAGAGAAAAGTGCCCTCAAATTGCAGGAAATACACTTTCAGAGGATCAAAAAATCAAAAATTTCCCGGGGAGCATGACCCAGAACCCCCCTAATGTACATACGATGGCAATTTATGTTCTTTAGGGGTTTATATGCATTAAACAATAAATACAGTAGATTAATATTAACATCATCATTTATTCGGGTAAGTTATGCTCAGCCCCCCTACAAAGTTTTGAAGCTAATAAAATAAAGTTTTACCTGTACGCCAATGTTTCCACTTAAGATATGGATGTTCACTTAATAGCGGTGTCTGCTTAAGAGGAGTTTGACTGTACTGTTATTATGTTTTATTCATACTTCAGAATCTAGAGATCTAAACTCAAGTGACAAAACTCTTGTCAAACAGAAAATAAAAGGAAACATGGAAAAACAAAACTCGAAAGAGGAGAAAGGTTTGTTTACTAGGCAAACACAGATCATGGAAGACCAAGATGATTTTAAGACAGCAGCTGATATTGATACTTCATCAAGGAAAACATCTGAATCCTCTCAGGTTAGGTACTCTAGGAATTCAATTGTAACAACTAACATTCATCAAAATAATAATAGGGCCAAGAAAAAAAAATACCTGGGTTTCCTATTTCATCCTGAAAAAAATTAGGTAGGGTAGGTCAATTTTTCTTTTTTTTTTTTCCTATTTTTTTTCCAAACATTGCATGGACGAACAATAGGTTTTACCAAACCACGCTGATCTTGAGGATGCTGCCTGGATAGACAGCCATGTTTACTATCCCAGGATGCAAATTAAGCTGCAAAAAAGGCTTTTCAAAATTTCAATAAAAAGATTAGGGTCGGTATTTTACTGGCCAAAAACTAGGTAGGGTCGGGAAACCGGAAACCAAGGTATTTTTTATTTTGGCCTAGTCATTTAACACGTATTTGCATACATTCCCAGGTGAACATCTTGTCAAGATGTTACAAGATCTTGTAAGATCTTACAATAAATCTTGACAAAATCTTAAAAATAAAAAATTGTAAGATCTTACAACATCCACTATATATACCTGTATATTAGATCTTATACAATTTCACCCGAGTTACAGTATGATGAAGAAATTATTTAAACTAAATGTACAAATATAATTAATTATTTACAATTATTTGTTTCTGTTATTAATTTGTATAATATAGACTTTATCCCAAAGTCCTTCTCTTTTCCATGGCCAATTCATTTGTGTGAAGAGGTGGAATTTATCAGAACAAGTAGAATCATTATCTGTGGTCAAGGGACTTGGCACTTTTCCAGCAATACTGGTGTCACAACCAGGGGGTGGTTACATTTATTTGATTTGTCATGAAGAATCATTGAAAGATAGTGTTGAGAAACAGAAGGAGCAGTTAAAAGTTCAGGTTTGAGTTAGAAAGTGAATTACAGTACTTACTGCTATAGTCCCTAATGGGAATAGAACAGACTTAAGGGTTGGTTATACATTAGCACGCTATTGCATATCCAGTGGATTAACTCCTATCTAGCATATATATCGATGCTATTTAGCAGTTAGTTCTCCACGTGAAAATAGTGAATGAATGACACTACAGTATCTATGTTTTGAAGAACTAAATTTATGCACTCACTCACTAGATAAATTGTATCAGATCAATAGCAAATTTATTCAGATCCCCAGCCTTGACCTGTCCACTGTCCCTGTCTTTTTTGTTGTGGTGTCCTGACTCATTGTTGCTACATTTTTGTTTTTTATAGGATTCAGTAATTTCCTTTGCTGATTGCCATTCCACATCAGAAAAAGGTAGAGCATTACGGGCCCATTATCCACTCCCTCGTCGAAGCAACACAGCATTGATTCCAACCCAGGTTACCAGTTGGAATTGTAAGGCAGCAAGACATTGTTCAACACCATCAAATTTCATTGCTATGTGCACCTTAAATGGCACTCTTGCTGTGATCAAAGATGAGAAGATGTACTGGTCTATTAATTTCAACCATAACTTCTTTGATGTGCAAAAACTCGATATTACAGGGGATGGCATGGACGAGGTTGCATTTTGCGCTTGGGATGGAGAAACCTATATTATGGACCAGTATGAAAACATTGTGAATTTTACACTTGGAGAAGGAGTTTCAGCATTCTGTGCAGGAACGTATGCTGTTAATCATGAAGGATCACTGCCCTGCCTTGTTTATGTGACATTCAACAATCACATACGATTATACTGGAATGTCAAAATGCAACGACTTGAGTCCAGAAATTTTAATGATACTGTAGTTGCCAAATTGGATGACTTTAATCTCAATCAAACCTATAGAGAATTCATGGAATCAAAAGATGGCAGCCTTGACAATGAAAAGATTAAACAACTCACAAGTTGGTGTTTGTATGGCGGAAGTTGTGTTAAAGATGATGGGTAGTTGGACAGTTAATGGCTTAAGCAAGACACACAGTAACAGGCAACTTAAAGTTTTCTGAATTAAGTTGCTATTTTTATTTATTATCAGGTTAACATTTTGATTATCAGGTTAATATTCATCATACATATGCATTACAAGTACTGTACATATGCCAGAGGACATTCTAAGCTTTAAAAGTCTTTACATGAACTTAAAATAAGGATTCATGAAATATTAACTTTTAAATAATATAATTAATTTAAGCATGGATTTTATTTATATTGTACAGGTACCTTACATTATTGTAACTCAGTTTATAAATAGTGCATCATAATGTTTTATAAACATTTTATAAACATTATAATTATTTAGAGAACAGAAGAAGAAGTACCCGGAGCAAAAAATTTGACAGTTTTATCCATGATCTTGTATTGTGCTGTCTTTTGTGTAGGATAGCCCGTTGTCTTGGCAATATCATGATCAATAACATCAAGCTATAAAATAAATAATTATTAACTGTTGTACAGACACTGATTTACTGGCTTCAAAATTATTTACTTGAAGTTGACCCAACCCTGAACCCATCTCTCCAAATACTGTACTCCACCATGTACCCATGTGACAACAATTTCTTTAAGTTGCATGCAGGGGCATACGGTAGTGAAGGAGGGGAGGTGATTTGTCATTATAATGATCAACCGAACCACCAGCCCATTTTGTTGGCATAATTTAGTTGTGACACCCCTGAAATGAATAGCTATCCTTCACTATGCCCCTGGTTCCATGTATGCCTTTTCCTTAGGACATCTTGCTTTCTTTTCATTCTCTAGCTAGTAGGACTGTTATTTGCATCTTTATATGTGTTATACCTGGCCATGGACTTCCCGACAATATCCACTGCTGAGTCCTTTCACATGAAGTTCCAAATTTGACTTGTATATTAAATGTTTCTCAAGGATTTCTTCATCTGAATCTTCTAAATCACTCTCAGCATGTTCTAGAATTACCAAACATCCACCCTGAAATGAAATATATTTGGCAACAGTTCAAAATTTAGTGATGTTAAGTGTCATATATATATATAATAACTATTCTAATAATTATAATAATACATGCATGCTTCTTATACATCATCTTCCATTCAACAAACCTTTTCTGGTGTACAGACATAAACTTGACAGTATTGTACAAAGTCCTGTACTTGTATAGCTGAGACATGCAGACTAAGAAGAACTGATATGTCATCAATCAACAATAGATATGGATCACCATCTGCAATTTTCAAGAGCTCTTCTTTCACTTTTTCAAAAAGTGGCTTAAGGGAGAAGTTTGGCCAACTGAAAATTTAAATAAAAAAGAAACATTAAAATAACGACGAATTATAAGTCATCAAAGTTTTGAATTATAAATTTTGAATTATAAGTCATTAAACATGAGAATTGGTTACTTAATCTTGAGGCTCCTGTTCAAACAGCTATATTGACAAAAATGCATAAGTACTTGTAAATGCTAGCGGTTAGGCAAGAATATAGCATTGCCCTTACCCTAAACCAACAAATGGATTTTCTTCAACCTTTTCATCAGCAACATCCATTCCTTTTAAAGCACATTTAAGTCCTTCAATAAAAACTAGCTTACCATTTTGAATGGAGGAACTAAGACTTACACCCTAGGAAAATGGACAGAAATATGCATTGATCATGATTATACTTAATGTTTGCATGCGTAGTTTAGAATAAGAAAGTAAACATTTTAATCATATCTTACTAATTTTTGGCTAATGCTGCTATAATGACTGAATGATTGCACCAATGCAAGAAAACATACTTTATGTCCTCCTACAAAATTAATCTTTTGTGATGAAAACAGAAAACAAAACATTCCACAATTTTCTCTTTCCTTTCTTCCTGCAGCCACTAAAATTTACTGTACATTAATTATTTCGAATATTGTAGCTGCGTGTTTAGTTATAATATACTGATACCTTTGAGATAGAAACTTAAAAAGTGGTGTATGAGAAAGCTTCCATCACTATGTGCTTCAGAAATTAAGAAAAATTTCCCCTAGAAAAAACTGTATGTTAAATTATCAACATTGGCTAACACATGTACACGTACAGTATCAATAGTGTATATAACTTGTTTTATAATTAGACATAGTATTAAACTCATCTAGATCTAAAGAGTAGAATGGTGCTATTAAATTACCTTTGGTGGGGTTTGATTGTTAATATTTAAAATAGTGTTGAGACCAATAAACATTTTGTCAATTAACTGCAATTTTGTTGGCTGTAGACTGTAGTAATTAATTTATTGGTAACTGTTGGCCAAATTCTATGTAAAAAGAAATTACTATGTTAGCCATAGCCAGGTCATATACAGCATACAGTGTATGTATTGTGGTATAATATTATAGCTTTGACTAGATGACATAGCCCAGGATGTCTTATGTCTGATTATATGATGCAGTTACAGGGGCTAACCTACAATGTTCATAATACCATTTCAAAGTGTAATATGATTGGTGGTTTTTAAAATCCTTTTTCCATGAAGGATGAAAGGAGCAAAACTTGACAAAGATTGGGTGATTAACTTGGTATAAACTTGAACTGAAACTCAAAGAGAATGAATTATCCTAGGAATGGATTATAGGATATAGGAATGGAATATAATATAATCATATATATATAATCGTATAAATATAATAATGTATTAAATATAAATCATATAATAAAATAATGCTTATCATATAATTTTAAAATCATCCTGAGGAATGGGATTTTAGGCCAGATTCAAGTTTCAAAAATGGCGGGCAATGGATGTTTCGCAGAACGCTTAGAAAAAATCGGCAAGTATTTTCTCTCATTAAATGACGCGGAAAAAAATATGACTATAATGAAAATTATACAACTTTCTGGACCTGTTCAATTACAGTTTCTCTCAAACAAACTGGAAATGTTAGTCAAACGAGACTTCTTTAAAAGCTTACCACCTGAACTGAGCTTTCACATCATAAAATGGCTGGATTATGGCACTCTGTGTTGTTGTTGTTTAGTTAGTAGAGAGTGGAACAAAGTGATATCAAGCTGTAATAAAGCTTGGATGACGGCTTGTGAAGAACTTGGAGTGTTTCAAGCAAAAGAAGAAGAAACAGAATTAATTTTAAACTGGAAACTGAAGTTTATCACGGCCACGCAGCGATTTAGAAAACTACGAAACACTCAAACGTTTGGGACACGGAAATTATTTGGGCATACAGCAAGGGTATTTGCTTTACACTACAAAGATGGATTATTGGCAAGTGGTAAGTTTGAAAGATGTCAAAAAAGAAATATTAAATGTAGTTAAAACATGAATCAATGAATTGAAGAAGTTTTACCTTGGACAATATGTCTAGTCGTTGTCAAGCATGGAGAAGCATTTTCTGCTCACAAGACACTCATTCAAAACTCAAAAGGAAAGGACATTATAGCATGGAAGTGGCAGGAGCCATTTTCTCTCAAAGGTGTGGCTTAATGGCTTTGGCAAAATGGCAGGAGCATACTGTATAGGAGGGGGGTGGGTGGGAAAAAGGAGTATAAAAAATCAGTAAAAAATATATTGATATAAAAATCCCAATTCTGCAGCTGCCTTGTAGATGTCTCTCTGTTATGTGTGATAATTGAATATTATATTTGTAAGTTCTCTCTAAGGCCTCGGCTGTTGTACAGAATGTATGATTTGCGAGCAATTTGCAGCAGCATAATATGGAGTGCACATACATTGTTATACTTAAGAAATAGAAAACATTTTCCGTGTTTACATGCTATTATATAAACACGAGTGAAAGTTTGGGAGAACGAGAAATCATAGTGGGAACGGCGAGTGTTTCCAAGCGATTTTGAGTTCTCCCAAACTTCCACGAGTGTTTATATAACGTACATGTATGGGAACACGGATCAAAATGTTTTCTATTTCTTTTATAAAATAACCCGTAGAAAGCGAATAAAATGTACAAATATCTTTTTTATCAACACGTAAATTCTCCTTACTGCATATGATGGCGCCGTGATGTCTAATTGATGGCGTGTGATGGCTAATTGATGGCGTATGATGGCTAATTGATGGCGTATGATGGCTAATTGATGGCGTATCACGATGGCGTAATCCATCCATGTTATATAGCCTGATATAAACACGGTAACTGACCAATCACAGTGTGCATAAGACACGACTTATTTTATAAATAAACATAATGGTCTATTGTATACATTAATACTGTATAAGCCCTTTCACTTCGCAGTATCTGACTTGTGGTAAGCAGCAGGGGGAAACTACAGCCCGGGGCCAAGAGGTTTATGGTCGCACCTTCACATCATGCACCATCGCTGGCTTTGCCTCAGACTTTTCCCCCATGTATTCGCCCTCCCCCCCCCCCTCGTCACTGCCTTTGCTCCCATCTCTATCTCCTGTAGAGATAGAGAGACGACTCGGTACGAGTCAGTCCCAGTATCGACAAACAGTATCGCACAGACAAAATAAAATGGTGGCTCAAACATGAAAAGTACACGCTGAAAGTACACAACGATCGGACAACGTTCCTCTGAATCTCAGGAACACAATGTCTAAACAAAGGCAGAGTTTAAAGAACAAAGCTACACAATTTTATGTGGTAAAAAACCGATATACAATACATCAGACAATAGTTTGACAGTACATCAGACATAGTTTTACATCAGACATACAGTACATGTACATGTATTTAGATGTGGTATTAATCAGCAATCAGTATTTGTAATACTGATCCTTCATCCTATGTATAAGAACTCTAGACTGCTCCAGGTGGAGACAGGGGTGGATTAAGGACCCCTGGGGCAAATTTAGATTGTGGGGCCCCAAACATCTGAAAGTTAACAGGTTGCACCCCGGTCTATGGGGCTGCGGTGCATGGGAACAGTTATCGCTTATCAGTTACTAATATAAATATTGACTGCTGAGTCGGGTTTATTTTAACAAAATAATTTAAGTTAAATCCGTAGGTACTAAATCCATTAAATCCATTAGACAATAGGGCATAATAATAATAATAATAATAATAATAATAATCTTGTAATAATAATAATAATCTAGGCATGTGTTACTGTTACTGATCTATTGATTCTGTAAAATATTTTAAGATTTTTAATTTTTTAAATGATTTTTTGCTTTTGTGGTCTGTTTTTTCCCTGCATTTTAAATTTGAGCGGGGAGCTCGGTGCCCTGGGTCACGTGCCCCAGTTGCCCATAGGTTAATCCGCCCCTGGGTGGAGATGTTAAATGTTACCAGTTAGTGCCTAATAAGGAGAACATTGCCCTAATGTAGAATCCTGGATTCATCCTTCTTGATGCATGTGCTTTAAGCCTTTCAAGAAGATCTTCTGGTAATGATGTTTGCCTCTCTTAACATTATTTAGGATCAGACGATAGAACTGTAAGGCTATGGGACATGAGTAGTGGTCATTGCAAACATGTCTTATCATGTCATACGTGTGCAGATCTAAAGTTTCGATAGAAAGAAAGTTCTGACTGCTTCATTTGACAACACAATTGGACTGTGGGAGTGGTCATCTGGGGATTGTTTGGTGAAATTTCAAGGCCATGTTGGTGCTGGTAAAAACAAAATTAACTATGAATAAATGATAAAACAACTACTAACAGTAGAAACATAGGATTAGCATTAAACGACAATTATGGCCAATATATATAAATTGAAAACTCTAAAAAGTTGGTGCACTGCTGAATAGTGTGTTGAAGGTCTACCAGCTTGAGCAAAGGCCGTCTTTCATCAGAAAGTGAAACAAATAGTATGTAGTAAATAGTGTGACTTCTAGAGTCTCCAATTTGTATTCCAACACTGCAGCTCCTATGCAGCTCAATTTTATATCGTATGGTACCGTATATACAGTATAGTAATTTTCAAGTGTTCACATTTCTGCTCCATCGAGTTATGCTACACACAATCTCATCACAGAACGTACAGTACTTGGAGCTGCCTCATACCCAGATGTCTCTCTGTTATATGTGATAATTGAGTATTATATTTGCAAGTTCTATCTATAGGGCCTCAGCTGTAAAACAGTGTGTATGATTTGCGAGTGCAGCCTGCGTAGTGGCCCTCGTGACGTGGGCTCTTTCCCCGTGCATACCATTCTGCACTATGGGCCCCAAGAGGGCCGCTACACAGGCTAGGAGTGCACACACATAACTATAATGCGGTATAAATAGTGAGACTTTACATTTTTCACTCTCACTAGTCACATTTCTCAGGGTTTAACCTGTTGTGTATTTCCCGCAATACCATATATATATATATATATAGTTGGCATTGTTGGTAACTTTTTCTTAAATTGCAATACACTGACATTGATGCTTTTCATATAATCCACCCCTAATTGATGGAGTCTATCTAAGTTTTATTGCTTTATAGTCTTTTGTGTTGATTATAATGAAGAGTTAGATCTTGTTGTTAGTGGATCATCTGATTGTACAGTAAAACTATGGCAGATGTCAACAGGGACTTGCTTGGCTACAAAATTGGGACATGAAAACTGGGTTACTAGTGTGAGTATGTTTGCATGTACATACCTACTGTAAGGTTGGATGGATAATAATGGTGCAGGATGGATAAGTGGATGATTGGATAGATGGATATTAGATAGGTTGGATAAATGGATAAATAAATGGATGATTGGATAATTGGTTAGTATATAGATGGATGCACAGTAATTAACTCAATGCCTCTAGGCTGATGCGATATATCGATTTTTCAATACATATCGATATTTCAAAAATATCGATAATCGATAAATATCTATTTTATGCGTATTGAAAATATCTAAAGTTTCAACTTCACAGCTTCGTCTCTCAAAAACAGACATTTACAATCATTTCAGCAATTATTGTCGTAAAGTTGAGCATGACAATGTCCACTAATTCAGGTGATGAGAGCTTATTCCGTTTAAAAGCACGTAGTGGTGGTCCTGCACCAACTGAAATATTATTCAGCAAAGCCAGACAGATATAGTAATGTCAAAGTGAGTCCAATGGATTCTCTTTTACTTTAAGCTTTTACCTTACTGTAAATGTACATGTGTAGACTGTATGTATATTTTCTCTTCATGTATACAAATTGTAAATAATTACTCTGTGGATTGTTTAAATTACAAAACGGCAGGTAAATTGAGTTTTCTTATTTCCATAAATATCGATATAGTCGATTTGTTTTTTCGATATCGATATTTGTTCAATATCGCATCAGCCTAACTGCCTCTCCAACAAACTACACTTTTCTGATCTTATTATTGATTACAATTCAGGTCTTATTAAGACATGTTGACCAAGATTATCAAACGAAAGAAACAGGAGATCATATTGTGATAAGCATGGACAAGACCTGCATCAAGGTAATGATTAATACTGAGGGTTTTAGGGAGCAGAAAATTATAGTCAAAGACATGGACATAAAAAATTAATGTAAAGAGTATACAAATGTGAAAATAATGAGAAAAATAATGCAAAAGAGAAATCTCACAATATCTTTTATAAAAAATTTTCTTCAGATAAATTGTTGATTCATTATTCCTCTGTTGTACAAGGTGTGGTCTGCAAGTGTGTCTGAAAATTTCTGCATTGCAACATTATCTTATGATGGGAAATCTCCGGGGTCGTTTCTACCTAGGCTACGGTGCAACGGTAGAGATCTTGTATGCTCGTCAGACAATGGAATTTGTATTTGGAATTTGGCAACATTTCAACTTACCAGGTAAGGATTAGTCATTAATATACTACTGGTACTGTAGGTATAAAAAGCTGGCATCAGAGTACTAGTGGTAACTGTAGTAGTAGTAGTAGTAAGAGCTAGGTCTTTATGACAAAATATCCTGCCCGCGGTCTTTCAGTACAGAGCATGTGACGAAGGAGTGAAAAGACCAAGGGCAGGATAATTTTGCAGGATAAAGACCAACCAAACAAGGTTTACACAATTTTTAAAAACTTTTCAGTTGTTTTGTGATGAACGGCCTTTACGGGTTTGTAAAGACTGGTCAGCAACCAATCAGATTGCAGAAAAGCTGCGTTATTTCACTTTTTGCGTCAAATTTGGGAGAAAAACAAATTTGGCGAGGGGTTGTTGCGTATACGTATTTCTAGTAGTTTTATAAGTAACATCAATTAAGAATATATTGTTGTAAGAGCATTGAGACTATTGTATAATGCTCCTAATACGTCTTTATTATTATTATTATTATTAAGACTGCTCGGCGTACGAGGTTGCTCACGAGCCACGCTACATAATATTATATATCTAGTAATATAATTATCTAGGGCTCCACGGAAGAGCCCAACATTGTGAGTTGAATTCTGTATTTAAATAAAGATGTATAATATAATGTTATGCACCTATTATGCATATAGCGTGACTCCTCCATCGAGTACAACAAACAATCGTTCACTTGCCCGCATCCAGCGGCCTTCAGATAGTCCGGCCCACCGGGAATTTTCCCAGTTGCCCATTAGTCAGTTAGCCTTCATATTGCCAGTCTGCCCCTGTCTGCAGCAAGTCATATACTCACCAACTCTTTTCCGTACGCACAGACTCATTTTATTCCTACACCAGTCTTACTTTTTAATGCTGCGAACTTTCATTACTGGACAGGTGTGCATGCAAGGGTGTTCTTGAAAGACTGCGACTTTTTGAGCAAGAGTATTTTCTATTTCGTTTCATCGTGATCTTTCGGCGCGGATTAAGTCATCGTCTCTCGTTCTATTTTCAAGGTTGTTCATTGCTTTTCGTAATCTTTGGTTGGTTGCTCATGGTGAGATATTTTCCATGCTTTTGGATGTCGACCATCTTTACATTTTGAACAACGCAACGGAGCAGTGCATTGCAAAAATCTCGCTGTCGAGAATGCGAAAATCTTTACGTGGCTCAAGTTTTCTTGCTGGAGAGGTTGCGTGGTTGGGAGACTGTAGCGCGCTGTTTGAAGACGGCGTGGTATTTGCTACGAGTGCTTCGGATCACAGCATTTGCGTTGTAGAGTGGAATGATAACGTTTCTACGAAACACTCTTAATTTCGCCCTTTCTCTCCATGGGGGTTCACGGAATTTCTTCCCTCATAGAAAGGAAAAATATTGAGAATGAAACGGAAATGTCATCACAGGAAAAAGGGAGTTTAGGGAAACGTCAATTAATGATCTCAAACTCGATAATTCATGAGCCGAAAACAAAGGAAATCAGTACCGAGACGGACAACTGGATACCTGGTCTTAGCATAGGATTTTGACAATTTCCACCTCAAATTTCTCTTAAAATACTGATTCGTTCGAGATGTAATATCAAACAATCGAAAGAGTAGAAAAAATATACGAGCCGATATCAGGTAAAACATAATGATATAAAACAAGCGTTCACTGATAAAAAAAAGCTCGTATAAATAAATTTTTTTATCAGTGAACGCTTGTTTTATATCATTAAATCGAAAGAGTGTTCCATCCTCTATCCAGTCACCTCCAATTCGGTTATCGGATGAAACACTCTTTCTCGTGTTTGATCTATTACGTCAAAGTCAATTGAATTTTACTTCCTTAAACAACAGATCGAGAATAGTGAACAGGGTATCCTTTCTCTTTCTCCTAAACCTTTTTCGCGATAACGAAAACGTCTGAGTAACTCTAGTCGCTATGCAGTATATAATAAACCATTGCATACCGCGATTCATTCTTCTGTAATTATATTAAATGTTATCATTATTCTGAGCTTTTGTAATTTTTTCAATAGAATTGAAAAGAATGAAGTTGAGGCTATATGCGTGTATAATGATGCATTGTGGTATTTCTGTTTAACGTAATTGTGTATTACGTTAAACGCTATTCCCGACTATAAAAAGCCCGAGTACGCTCCGATCATTTACCGAAGATTAAAAAAATGGCGGACGTTTTTGGTAGATTAGTTGTAGTGATCATCAAAGCACCATTTATTCATCGGTATCGAGAAATCACGAGAAAAGATTGAATTTGATACACATTTTGAAGTGCGTAAAGATTGCATAAAGACCGTAACTTGTTCTTGCACAAACTTTGCACGTGTCAACTTGTCTACGACATGTCTAAAGGCTGCACACTTGCACACTTGATTTTATTTTGAGATCTCGTCGAAAATTGCCATACTGAGTTACAGATTGGACTAATTGGCAACGACGACTGGCGACGAAGATCTTGCTGGGGAAGCTCCTTTTATAGTCAGGCATAGCGTTTAGTACAATCGAAAGCTCTTTGCGTTTTCGTTGTCATCGTCAGACAGTAAGGTACAGTAGTGACTACTTAAGTGGCGGAAAATTATTCATTTCTTTTGTTTTGGAAGAAAAATTCTATTCTTTCTAAAGGCGCTGTTAAGCCTGGTTTCCATATGGTCGCTGGGACGCCTCTAGATCAGTGTTGCGAGACAAGTTGCATGAAAAATTGCAGTGTAAAGCCTGGTTTCTATATGGTCGCTGCGCTGTCTTTACGGTCGCACAAGTGAAGCAGTGAAGCGTGTTTCTTTTGTTATGACAAAAGAAACACGCTTCACTGCTTCACTTCCGCGACCGTAAAGACAGCGTGGGTTGTTAAGAGACTACCACTGTGGATGGCTACGTTGGTGTTGCGAGACAAGTTGCATGAAAAATTGCACAGTGTAACAGCGCCTTAAAACTTAACACGCTGCCAACATAGTAGCCTGCGTGCATACGCTTCCTGTGCACTTAAAACGTCTGCACGCAGGATACCAACACAGTGTCATCGCGAGCTTGGGCGTTCAGGACTGCGTGGGCAACATGTTGATGCAACAAGCAAAATCAACCGCAAGGTGCTAAACTTTGCCAAGGACTTCCGGACACGGAAAGCGCTATAGCCAGGACGGCTTGCAATAAAATGGACAACATATGGCGTAGTAACCTGCCGAACGATCTTAAGGTTGATTTATTTCAAACCACTGTAGAACCAATCCTCATGTATGGCTCTGAAACTTGTAACCCTTAAAACAAAATAATTCAATAGACTAGACAGGTGCAGCTATACCTGGAAACAGCATTTCACTCTTCAACAGATATATGGCGAGCTATCCCTTATTTCGCAGCGCCAACGAACAGAGCAATTTGCTGGCTATTCGCAGAGAGCTAACGGTGTGATTATATCTGATCTTCTTTCTCCTATATGGAAATCTAACATACACCGATATCATATCCAGCCAGGGACACAAGAATAGAAATTCAAAATCGTTCAGTTACGTCAAGGCCGCAAGCACGTTATGAGATCGAAAGTCGTTTTGTATAGACTCGGACAATCCGAAAACAAACAGGCACAGTCTGAAGTAGTAATTTAATCTGAATTTTAACTATATTTTAATTTATTATTCATATAGAAAGAATGTATGTCAAATACAAACAACATATACTTATATAGAAATTATTAAGTTTTTCATAAGGTGTCCAGCACGTCTCAAAAACACAGTTATTGAGCGAACGGGAATTTATGCAATCCCCAATAAATAAATTATATATATATAATTATATGTACTCATAGAAAATTCCTAGTTACACAGATATGAGCTATGAATATGAACTCTGAATATTTATGATACTATCTACTATAATTTATAAGTTATTCTTGACGAAATTTTATTGAAAGACCGTACAACGATACTCCCTTCCGACTCGCGATGAGAGGAGCAAATTACTCCAAAATACTCTGCTAAATAAAACTATACGACTTCGATATTGAATTGCCCTGGCATCGATCCGGGGTAATTATTGAAAAAAATGGTTCTAGGCCTTAAAGGGGCCTTTGTAAGACTTATCCTCTAGTCCTTTGTATTTACAACTGACAAGTATAAATATAGACCATTGGTGGCTTGCCTGCAAGTTGTGATGAATGACGGTTTTGTGTGTGATCCAACTCCTTGGCTTGGCCGCCGAATAATCGTGCCCGACTGCTTCACCACAGGAAATTGCTTTATCTCTATCATGTTACGAAAAAATTTTCTTCCATACAAATCTATATCTATTTGGTCAGCCTCTGGTTGGAGCGCTGTGTTGATTTTGAAAGTGTTATGACGAAGAGGAACCTCGTGCTGATGAAGTCACGATCAGAAGACTATACGACCGGTGCTGTTTAGTGTTTATAGGTAATTGTTATTCATTGCTAATTTAAAACGAACAAGTTCAATTCGTTCCGTCCACGAAGTTCTGTTCTACAGAGTACAGACGGCTACATCATCTTCTCAAACGTATCGTATTTTGTGCATGTTCATTCAATATATTTTCGCGGACTGCCCTGTTTATTTACTTCGGAAACCGCTCACGTCGGACTTCGTCGTCCCGCCTGGCAAAGTGGACTGGGGGTTCTCTAAGGCCAACAGAATATCAAGATGTCTGTTTATTTTCTGCTTCGACTCGGAAGGGTTGATCTGCGTGAAGACTTTCAGTTCTCCAATTTCCTGTAGTAATTTCAGTGTATGGTCAGACATCATACTGATTTTCGGATTCATATCTGTTTTTCCATTTGCTTCGGAGTTACTAGAGTGTTGCTCGTCAGTCGTTCTCGTTCTTTCATCTTCTCGCTCGCCATTGTTTTGTTTGTTTCGACTCCTCTCTGTGTTCCTTTGTCGGGACGGCATACAACCCATGATGATACCGCTTATCGAAGGTGACATCTATCTTCGAAAAATAAGCGAAAGGAAAAGAAAAGAATTCATTAAGTTGTCAAATATCACAAACAACGTCCATTGCTCTCTCGACCCTTTCAAGGATGTTAAATAATTAACGATGGGAGCTAAATGACGTCACAAAGCGACGCATCTGGTTTATTGTCGGGGATGGCCAGGAGGCGAATGCGCTATGTGGTTGTTTTTGAGAACACACACTTCAAGTATTATAAACTTTTTTATTCTTTCCAGAACATTGAAATGATTAAAGGAACTTTTTGACATTTGCAATGCATATACGTGCGTGCGAGATGCTTTCGTTATGTGCGTGCCTTGGTCTGTCTCGTACCCAGGTCCCAGACGTCTCAATCTGCGAAGCATCCTCGAAGTGGGGAGCGGGAAGAAGGGGCTGACGATCAGGAAAAGATTAACATGAGAAAGATTATGATCGGCTGATCGCTGCTTATAATATTTCAAGTGTTTTCAAAATACATCAGCTCTATTTGAGACTGTTTATGCATTATTTTCCATAACGTTTCTGTTCAATTACTAATCCTTCGCAAATGTTGTAACTATGTACCGTACTAGAATGTATACATTAGGATGAAAACATCGTGTGGCATTGCCTTTTCATGCGTTTGAATGAAAGTTTGAAATAGTCTATTCTAATCTACTACTAAAAAGCTAGTATTCTAGCTGCGACACTTCGGAAACTTCCGGACTAGCCGAACCACCAACGTTTATTGGAACATATAATCAGCCATAGCCATAGAGTTCTTAGGTTCTTCTTGAAAAAACAATGACGGTTAATATTATAAAAACGATTCTGCCCTTAATACTTGCACCATCATTGCTTTAGTGCCGAAGAAAATACGATTAATTTGAATAATTTAGTTGATATAAACACCAATCTGGTGTCCTGTTTCACAAGATCTCAGCTGAGGAATAGCCGATAAAATTTTAGTAGCTCATTGCCGAAAGCACTTTTGTCAAAGAGGTTTTAACATTTCGCGAATATAGGTGTTTACTTAAACTGAAATTTGAAGAACTGTTATTTTGATCACCAGGTAATTAAGTGATCGAGTTCTGCTGAGTTCATGCTCAATGAAAAGTAGATTGCTGAGTTGGAGATAACCTTCTTTTATCTGATCACCCTGGAAGTCTTTGCGATCTCATGTTTTCGTTCGGTACCAGATACGGTTTTTCCTTACAATTGTCATGCGCCTGCGCATGTAATTCGTCTTTCAAACATTTTCCTTTGGTATTCCAAATTCAGAAATGGTTTGATGAGGATAAGGCAGGTGTGGGTTGGACTAAAATTATTCTGTATTGATAGCAGTGTTCTAGAGTTCTTGTTAAAATTAATGACATAATGTACCCCCATCTGTGACGCATTGGGATGCAATAACAACAACAATTAAGAACCGAAAAATTGTGTGACGCCTTTTAAAAGTCAGTTAATTTATGCGTAGCCACGATGTTGAACACATGTAACATCTGTCCCCCTCCAGTGGCTTTCAAAATGCAAACTCATCGACTTGGTGGGTTCGGGATTGATTCTTAAATACACTTTGTAAGAAGCATTATATAAAGAAAAAGACAGTGTTTTGCTTATTTTGGCCACTGTGATCAATTTATACACGGTTTGGGCACTGACAGAGATAATGAAAGAACGAGTAATTAACATTGAATAGAAAATTGTTAGCCTCTTGTTTGTTTTTTAAAAAGCATGGTGAACCGCAATCTCCTCGACTAAATTGCCACAAACTACAAACTGCTTTATTGGTCTTTTCATTCCTGTATCTGTTCTAAAAACACGTGGCGTTTATAAAGAAGTGAACTCATGTAATTGAATGCAGCTGCTGCTCGGCCGCTCTGCTGTAGAACGTGTTTCCATTGTATGCGAGGCTTGCGAGGCTATTCTGTTATGCTGCTGCGGCACTAGTTTCTCGTGGTATTTTACGCGTCTAATCTCATTTTGTCACTATATTGTTTACTATATTTAAGACACTATTATTGTTTACTATATTTAAGCCACTATATACTTGACTCGAGCGGGATTTGAATTTTGAACTCGCGCCTTTCACAATTTTCTATTGACTAGCGGTAGTGTAGGTTAATCCACGGTCGATAAATTTTCATGTTACCCTGAGGATGATTCTGAAATACTGTTTAATGCCACGTTACGTTTCACCCTCTGACGAAGGGCCTTCGCTCGAAACGTCCGACCTCCTACACATTAGTACACCGACCTTTTTAAATTAGAGTATTCAATATTCCTGTGCATTATCTTTGTCTCCCCACAGAATAAGATTTTTCCACCCGCGCATATTACAACATTGCTTTATTAACTTGTTTGTTGTTATCGTACTTAACAACAACCCAAATGGAAAGTCAATTGCGTGGTTAATATTTCTATAGTATGTTATATACATATAGTTATCTGAGGAAATTCTCTGTTTAAATACGTTGTTTCGCACAACTCCATGGAGAGTTTAGTAAGACTTGAATTCGTGCTCTTGTATCGCCAGTGATATGAGATGCACTAGATAAATGTTTAAGCTTCTAATACCCATACAATAAAACTGACGTGTTGTGCTAGTTAGGAGTGTAGAAATATACAACTGATCAAATATCTAAAAAGGTTGGTGTACTGCCGAAATAGCCGTGTAAGTTGTCTAACGAGTAACGTTTCGAGCGAAGGCCCTTCGTCAGACAGTGAAACGAAGGGCCTTGGCTCGAAACGTTAGACAACTTACACGCTATTTCGGCAGTACGCCAACCTTTTTAGATATTTGATTTGTAATACCCATACACGCGTCTTATATCAACAACATATTTACCTTGAAAATAATTTGCGGTGTTTAGAACTGCTTGGATGTTTGAATCTTTGATCAACTGGTTTCCACAACGTACCGCTCGGCTTGGCTGGCATTGACATATGAAAGGGCATGAAGGCAACTCATTTAATGGTTTTTACGAGACAATAAGAACCGCCTACTCATTTTAGCTCATGAAGTCAAGAGCAGATCCAGCTGTGCACAGATGGCGCGGTTAGGAGCAAAACGGGAGCTTTCTGAGCTGTATGCATCGTGAAAAGATGTTTGAGAGACCAGGCAATGCCAACAGTGTGTTAGGATTGCCCCCATCACTATTCTTTGCATTGTAATAGTTTGATAAAAAACCACCTCAATGACCTCATTCGAACCAGTTTGACGGCTGCATGTATAGCTCGTGGTTGTCATAGCATTGCTGGCTGTCTTGCCTACTGTGCACAGATAAGACCAAGACTAATATAATTTGTTATCAGAGTTAGGAAGGAAGGATAAATATGTATATTGTTTTGCTTTAAATGCTACTTATTGGTAGGCGATCGAAAGACGAGTTCTAAGGGACTCCCATTTTGTTATAACAAATGTATAGGTACAAGTTAATTAAAACAGAGTGACTATATGTTCTTTAAGTTATTTTTAGCCATGCTTTCATTTCTTTGTTATAATGTATTCTGTTGTCTGGATCTTTCTATGTTACCCTAGTTTTATTTAGGTATACCGGCTGAGAGTCAAAGATAGTTAATGATATTTTGAGAACACATTTGATCGCGAGTAGGACGCTTTGTCGTTCGGTGAACCCATCGAGTCAAAGGGACCACGCATTGCAATATACCGACGATTTTTATTACCTTACTATTGCCCATACTATTGCCATACTGGCGTGTGCAATTGTTTATACGCGGCACAATTCTTCTTCGTGATTCGCAGGCAAATGTTGCAAAACGCCCTCTACACACTTGTCAGTGCATTTATACATCGTCGGGCCACAATAATCGTGATCAGGAAACGTCGTATTTGTCGCAGCCTTTAATTTAATGATGATCATAAGCAGGAAATGTCGCGTAGCAACGATTGTATACATACATACACCAATATCTAAAATGGTCGGCCGAAATAGTGTGTATAAGTTGAATATATATACACCAATCTTATCGAATATAAGAAATATAAGATACACCAATGCACAAATATAATATACGCCAATCAAATATCTAAAAAGGTCGTTGTACTAGCGAAATAGCGCGTAAGTTGTCTAATGTCTAACGTTTCGAGCAAAGGCCCTTCGTTTTTATTCACTCTCTGACGAAGGGCCTTGGCTCGAAACGTTAGACAACTTGCACGCTATTTCGGCAGTATACCAACCTTTTTAGATATTTGATTTATATTTCTACACTGCCTACACAACACGTTTTATGACTCATATTCACCCCCATTATAGGAGAAAAGTAGGAGTACAGGGAAAACTCGTGTTGCCGTGGAGATGGATGGACCTTTGTGTCAATTATCGTATCATACGAGTTATAGGAATGAAACCGGTTTGAGTGAGCATCAGGAATTTTAACAGCAACACCTATGATAACACGCGTAAACGGGGGCATAGGTAGACTTGCTCCAAGTCTGCCTCTTGGTGTTTCGAGACGGGTTTATTTGAGATGGGTTTGTTTCGAGACGGGTTTATGTTTTGGTTTCAACAACAAATCTTGGAGCAAGTCTAGGGAGCTAAAGCATTATGCATATGGCTTGTTCACGTGCCGAGTCCTCGCGTGACGCACGCAACAAGATTATAATGCGGGGGCGAACAAAGCCATGAGACAAGCGAACAGCACTCTGGAGAATACTATATATAATTAGTTGTATACAACGAATGAAAGCATCTTTGAACGTCTTTTTTACGTCGATCACTTCATGGGAATTTTTGAGAGAGCTTTTTACTCGGGCTATGGGTGGACCGAGTCTAGGTTTCGGCTCCGTTTGTTATTTTTTTTCGTCACACAAATTGGAAAAATTGCGTAATTCCTCGTCAGGCTTTTCAAACGTGCACCTAAACACGAGTTCTCATGACCGGCGAGTTCTTTCTTCTCGACAGCTTTGTTTTGGTCGAGTTGTTCTCTGACTGGCTGATAACTGTGTTGATCGTGAATACGCTCACTATGCTTACAACTGCACACGCTGATCGCGCGGTAGACCTATACTAAAAGATGATCGATTTCGAAACGGGTTGGTCCGCGATCTCAATGCCAGACTATAATGAATGCCAAGTTCGTTATGAATGTCAAGTTCGTTATGAATGCCAAATGTATACATACTTGGAGTCGGCAATTCCAAAACTGTTTTCAGAATTTAAATCGAGTAAATATTGACCGAGATATATAAACGTTCAAAAATCTACGACGAAGCGGCCTTGGCGCCTATAAGTACATAAATAGGTTTTTGCGAAGGGTATGCATGTTCGCGTAATATAATCACATGTATGTTGTGTATATGGACTCGGTGATTCCAAATCTGTTTTCAGAATTGAAATCGGTTAAATATTCGCGGAGATAACGTTCAAAATCTACGATTAATAAACATGCGTCTTTTACAAATACATGGCGTGCGAGGTCTGGGGACCATGGATGGGGTAAATCCCGCAGGGGGGTTAGGATGAAACTCTAGCGGTGTTAGGGTTATGATGGGGTCGCCACCTACCTATACTATCAAGTTTTATGATTGGTTGATTAAAACAATAAAGCAATAGAATCAACCACAAAGACGTATTTACCGTTACGATGGGCCGGGACTTCCAGATCGACCGAGTTCTGTTCAATGTCCAGTGCAGTGTTTACAACAAGAGTGTTTCATCACATATTCGAACTAGTATATGTGTATACACTCGTGAATTATTAATGATTTGAGATGATAAATATGCCAAATTGCACACGCCGGCGATCGCGGGAGGAGTTACTGCAAAAAAGCAGTCGCACATGACAAAGCAGCATATTGCTTAGTTATGCTATTCAGGAGGTGACCTACAAGCAGGATCATTGTCTCAGTTTACTACAATTTAAATGCCCAAACAACAGTTTAACTGTGGGCCCAGTTTAGCTGAACAATTTTAACCGGAAACGTCTGACAACTGACAAATTTGGCGAAAAAGAGAGATATATAGTATGCCACGCTGCCAGCCCAAAAGTAGCCCGAGTTAACGCCAAGTGGGCGTCTTGTCTTAATTTAAAAAAGTAGAGTGCTGCATAGACAGTGTTTTGGATGTGTAGCCAGTGGTGGATCCAGCAAGGGTTTTTTTAGGGGGGGGTGCTGGGCGAGTAGCCGAGCACACCGAACCCAGCACTGCCCAGCAGCGTGCTATCGTGACAGTGCACTAAGTAGTTTCTTGGTTATAATAATACAATTTATAGATATTGAATAAATAGAATAAATACCTTTCAATCTTTGTGCCTGATTAAATTTAAAATATATTTGTCCAATTGTCCCAATATTGTTATGACAGCAAACATGCGTTATTTGTTGCCAAACTCGCTTGAAATGATGTAATCATTGTAATCATGTAATGATCAGTTGATCACATGTTTTGATGTTAAACCATTTAACCATGCAGATAGCAAAACTCATGCTAATAGCAAAACTCATGCTTTTTCACATTTGAATATTTGATTGCTTTTCTATTTTCATTATCGAATACTTATAATGTTAGACGTTTACAGCAAAATTAAGAATTTGCTTTATTCAATCAAAGTATCAAACTAAATTAATTATTAATATTGGGTATTTTGAACTAGTGCTGCCTTGAATTCCAAAACTTAAGTTAGTCTAAGACTGATAACAAGTTTTGAATACCTCAAACATTTAATTTTTTGCACCCCCCTTGCACCCCTGTTGACCAAGGCCAACACGGGTGCTCGCCCCTGTCCACCCCCCTATAAATCCACCACCACCACCCCCCCCCCATAAATCCACCAAGGGGTGGTAAACTGCCGAGCTTATAGGAACGAAATACTGATGTTTCGAGCGCAACCCTGCATCGGAGCAATGAAGGGCTCCGCGCGAAACGTCTGCAGTTCACTACCTTTTCTTAATTTAACTGGATGTTTTGTCTGACCACTTTCAGACGTCATCTTCTCAATAATTCATTTACTTCGGTGGCAATATATGTTGAATACTGAGTTGTGATAAAGAGAACTGTGGAGTTGTATCCCATCATTCCTTGCGCGCGCGTTTCGCTACCAAAACAGATGCTGTTGATTAGAACTGTGCATGTGTTGAGTGACACGAAACTAAATTGGTTTATTTTGCCATTAAATCAAATTCCTATTAGCAATAGGAAATGGGTCATTTGGGGATTCTTCAGCGTCAATTTCAGTTTGTTTGTTCGCATTTTGGGTTTAAAAATAGAATCTGTAGCCGCACGCACCTGCACTATTGGCACTTAATATGTATAAAGTTAGCACTCCTAATTAAAGGAAGGCAGCGCTTTCCAGCTCTCTTTCATTGCGGACGGCGTTATTTAAACCATGCTCGTTGTTCCATATCCCGCTCAAGACAAATTAAAGCTTTGTTCCGATATAATAATAAGAAGAAGAATGACGTACTATTAGGAGCATTATACAATAGTCTCAATGCTCTTACAACAATATATTCTTAATGTTACTTATAAAACTAATTACAGTTTCATTATAAGATAAAGCCTACTACATATATTACCACTATAAACAAAAAACTATTAATTTAAAAAAAGAAAAGTCTTAAGTGCTGACTTAAAACTACTTAAGATATCAATGCTTCTAATTTCCTGTGGTAATGAATTCCACAGTTTTGGTGCGGCAACTGAGAATGATCTGTCTCCACGAGTCACCGTTTTGGATTTTGGCTCAAGTAGCAGATTTCTGTGAGATGATCTTAAAGTACGAGTAGGTTTATATTTAGTTAGTAAATCATTAATATAAATAGGTGCCTGGCCATGTAAAGCTTTGAAAGTAATTATCAGTATTTTAAAGCAATCCTTGATCTCACCAGCAACAAGTGAAGATTACCCTTGCAACAAGTCTAGCAGATATACACTTCTCTGCATTGGCTTAAAGTGCCTGGGTTTGGGGATTTTACATATTTGTGATCTTTGAAATCTCTTGAGAAGAATTGTAAAATATTCATTTCCTATTCATTTCCTGTGAATAGTGAATCAACTTTAGCAGGAAAAAAAGGCACGAAGATGACATTTTCGAACGACAACTTATATTACATTTCTTCTTGGTAGAACCCAAAGATTACGAATATGTAAAATACCCAAACCCCGGATAAGCACTTTAATAACCGTGATCGAGATTTTTATGTTGTATACCATTATTACCCATAACATTTCATTCAATGTATGTATTGACTTAATCACACCCTGTATATATAACCAGCCATGAGTTATTATTAATCGAAAACTCTAAAAGGTTGGTGTATACTACCGAAATATAGTGCGTATAAGTGAGGTTTAAGTGCCTATCCGGGGTTTGGGGTTTTATATATCCGTCCGTAATCTTTGGGTGCTACCAAGAAGAAATGTAATATATCTTGTCGTTCGAAAATTTCATCTTCATGCCTTCTTTACCTGCTAAAGATGATTTACTATTCACAGGAAATGACAATAATTCGACAGCGAAATACAAAGAAAATTTGGCTCTGAACTTTAAAGACACCTGTTTAGATAAAATTCACTCAATTCCCAAACTTTCTTTGTATTTCACTGCTGAATCAATGTGCAATGTTTTTGCGTGTCCCTGCAGCTTGACGTCATTTCCTGTGAATAGTAAATCATTTCAGCAGGGATAAATAAAAGGTATGAAGATGAAATGCACGACAAGATATTTTACAATTCTTCTCAAGAGATTCCAAAGATCACAAATATGTAAAATCCCCAAACCCCGGATAGGCACTTCAACGTTTCGAGCGAAGGCCCTTTCGTCCTTCGTCTGTTTTTATTAAATCTGCGTTATTAATCTGCTCGTGATCTGCTAGAATATATATAGCACTCTTTAAAACCACATCTTATGCACTTATGTAGTTGTGTTTAATTTGTGATAAAGAAATCATGATGAAAAACCAACCTTAGTTTTCTTTGATGAGACTTTCACTGTTTCGTTGTAGTACCGGTAGATCGGGAAATGTGTTCTTCAGTGTGATATTTTATTATCGTCTGACGAATCAATGTGTCATGAGTTGTACATACCGTAGAGTTGAAGACTATAGGTCTATATTCACTGGTGGAACTGTAGTTCAAATATTCCTGATCACGAAAGGTGTTGCTACGAGAAGAGAGTGTTGACGTTGTGGTTCTTTTAATGTTGAGCGGTGTCTAATCTTGCGGTTTCACGTAATTTTCCGGTGTGACGGTGTTGTGTAGACTTGGATCTTGGATCAAGTCCATCTCTCCAAAGGGTTCGTTAGGCGGGAGCGGCTGTCGTGCTGCGCAACTTGTTTTGTGTGAAATATTGTTTTTACATATATATATATATATATATATAGTATATGCCGTGTCATCATAGCGCGCGCTCGAACTTCCGTTTCGCGCCTCATGACAACTGCGAGATTTTCATATTGACTTTAATCTCATTGAATATTAATCAAGCTGCATCATTTAACTACGACATTAACAAATAACACTTTGAGTTGTTTACAATGACGTTGGTTAAGCTGCTCTGATCACGCTATTGCTCAACAACGAAAGCAATGATCAATGTGTTGTTTTCCCACTTTCTCAAACCATGCTAGTTTGTTGTTAGTGTCAAAATGAGGTAAGGAACCTTGTCCACGCGGTGTCTGCTTCCGCCTCCTGGTTATCAGTTCCTTTTTAATTTTATTTCTCCGCAGTTATTCATAATTCAAAAATAGGTGTGTGCACGTAACTTGTTTTCGTGATGTCACCACACCCACTCTATATCAACGCTGCATGACTCATTTGAAACTCGAATAAAGGAGTATCCGGATTGGCCACACCATACGCTTGTTGGCATCACTTCCTCTTTCGAATCGCACTGAAATGTATATATTCCAACACTCGAAATTTTCCTTCGCCATTAATCCTTAGAACATGTAGTTTAATGGAGTGAAATGCCCAATATTACTTGTAATATACCCAGAATCTTATCCCGACATTACCCTCTCGGCAACGGCTTCCGTAGGTCAGTGGTCAGAGCACTGCACTAGCATCGCATTGCATTTTTCGCAACTGGTCCCTATTCCAACACTCGAAATTTTCCTTCATCTTGAATTATATATAGCCTGCTTTTAGTCTCGACAGGCGTACACCCGCGGGTTTACGCCTGTCGAGACTGCACGCAGGTAGCGACGAAATACTGACGTTTCGAGCGGAGCCCTTACTCTGGGTCTAGTGGGGCTTTCCAATTACATGGTCAGACCGGTCTGTCCGGCAATATTTTGCTAAATGGAAAACGATACGTTTGAGGAGTGCGGCTGGTTTTGGCCGGAAGATTTGTGCCTAATCAATGGAAAGCCCCCTAGGTCTTCTCTGATGAAGGGCTCGAAACGTCAGTATTTCATCACTAAAAATCTTGGCAGTTTACCACCTTTTCACTTTGCTATATATCTAAAACACTGTCTACGCAGCACTCTACTTTTTAACTGAATTATTACCCAGTTAATCTTTCTTTATTCCAAACTGTCCGGAGTTAACTTCAAAGAGATATCGTATATATTGAACTATATTCCTACAAGCAAAGTGAAAAGGTGGTAAACTTCCAAGATTTTTAGTGACGAAATACTGACGTTTCGAGCGGAGCCCTTCATCAGAGTAAGACGAGATAACATAAATAGGGCTTATATATATATATGCCAAAAGGGTGTCACAAGTAGAAAGTAGCCAATCAAATACACGGGAGATAAACAAACTAATAATAATAAATGAGATGCGAAAAGTTAAATCATTTGCTATTTTTACAGTTTGCTGATCGACTGTAAAAATAGCAAATGATTTAACTTTTCGCATCTCATTTATTATTAGTTTGTTTATCTCCCGTGTATTTGATTGGCGGCTACTTTCTACTTGTGACACCCTTTTGGCATATATATATAAGCCCTATTTATTTTATCTCGTCTTACTCTGATGAAGGGCTCTGCTCGAAAGTCAGTATTTCGTCACTAAAAATCTTGGCAGTTTACCACCTTTTCACTTTGCTAGAGTGCTGCGTAAACAGTATTTTGGATATATAGCTACTTTTCTATATTCCTGCTACGATTGATTCAAAGAGTCTTGATATAACAGCATATGGTTTTTATGTTATAATTTATTCGCGAAACATGCGTTCGCTAGTGTAAAACAAAAAAATCAAAAACGTTGTGCTGATCTTCAAAATACTATTTAGTTACAAGGAGTTACTATCGCAAGGGACTGGAGCTGCCCTTGAGGAGTTTTGCGAGAAAGCAACAAAACATCAAGTTTTTATCTACAGACAAAAAACGTAACTTCCGCCATTTTGTCTTAATATGCTCTTTTAGGGACCGGTCATTGTTTATGGCCGGGGTGGGGGCCGACGAGAAAATGGTTGAATAATTGAAAATTCTAAGACCTAAATGATTGGGTAAAAAATCACTTCAATAGATCAAACACGAGAAAGAGTGTTTCATCCGATATCCAGTCCCCGAGAAGTAGGTTGAAAAACGAGGCGATAGCCGAGTTTCTTGATCGAATTCGAGGTGACTGGATAGAGGATGGAACACTCTTTCGAGTGTTTGATATTACATCTCGAACGAATCAGTATTTTAAGAGAAATTTGAGGTGGAAATTGTCAAAATCCTATGCTAATTAAGACCAGGTATCCAGTTGTCCGTCTCGGTAATGATTTCCTCTGTTTTCGGCTCATGAATTATTAATGAGTTTGAGATGACTATTTACATAAAAAATTAAGAGTTCATAATTTCAAATTGGAAACTCGTCATCATCCTTAGTCATCATTCATCATTGCACATTAGCTTTTATTATTGTATTCCTCTCCTTGTTTTCCTTGGATCCCTGCTCTGTATAGGGAGATAATAATCTGAAAGTTACAGTAGGATCAGACTGCATATCTATATTTAGGTTTGTTATGAAAACTTGTATCGACGATATGCTGGGAATTGGGCTTTATCTAACTTTTTCTTCTTGGGTTGGATAAAAGATTTTCTTCACACATAAATGGTTGGGACGGTTAAATTTCTGATCTTTATTTGGTTGGGTAAAAAAATTTTCCAGCACCAAATCTATTTCTCTTCGGCTCCCACCCCTTAAGGCACTTTCACTTTCACTGCCTTTTCGCTCGACGACAGCGAAACTAAATTTGGTCGTTGGAGAGACTTCCTTTGTTTTTGACTTCGGCAAGTGGAGGCACATATAATTTCGCTGACTATATTGTTCTCTAGCGGCGAGCGTGTGCATGCCGCGGCCTTTACAAGTTGTCTAGAGTCTAGACTATAGTCGGTGGTTTACATCTGTAACCCAAATCAAATAAATACAAGCATATTTGAAGCCTGCAAACTCTGCCTGCAATTTTCATATCGTACTATATGTAGTACTAGACTAGAAGTTACTATTTTAAGGGAAGTGCTGCCTCAAAATCCAAGGCAGTCGTGATATTATATAAAATAAGATCTAGATATTTTAAGCGATGGGCTTATTGAAGTCAGTCACAGCCTCGTACCCATACGGTTATGGTTTAGGTAATACCAGAGCAGTGAGTTCTACATAATATGGAGCTCACAATGAGCTTGCTGGATCATAGGTACTCGCACTCTGGGGGGTACGTTAGACATCTATAGATAAGAGGAACGTGTTGCGTAGGCAGAGAGTGTTATCAAATGAAGTAAGATTAATTAAGTTGTGAACTGCCGAAGTAGCGTCAACATATTATTGATTATTGCCATTTGTTTACAGTGATCGCTATATCACTAAACTCGTGCATGCTATTTTACAATCTAAGTAGCAGATGCCGGCCAGCTGGGAACATATCTATAGCCCAACGTTGAACCTCTAATAGCAAGAGGTCACTGTCAAGGCGCCAAAGTCGCGTAGGAAATCTACACACAACCTTCTTTGAAATTTAAATCGTAGGTAAAAAAATTCGTAACTCGTAAGTATATTCTTAGTCTGTGATAGCAGACTGCCTCTCGCCCCCCGCACTCCCCCCCCCCCCCCCCCGCAGGAGCGAAGACTAGTATATTCTGAGAAAATAGCAGTACTTCGCTGGAAAGTTCTAGACCTCCCACGTTGTAATTGAGCTAGCACAGAGTAACCTTTTAGAGAGCTTTCGATTTTTCGAAACACTGCTGACGTAGTATATCACAAGTGGAATTCACTATTTGTTTATTTTTTGATAAAATTTCAATCACGCTGTCACTATGAAATTAATCTGTTATTCCTAATTGTGGCGGTTCCATTAATAATGGCACATTCTAGAAAGGCTGTTTAAGATGGTTATCATGAGTTTTGTCTGTCGTTGACGATCGATATTTTTTGTTTTGACAGCAAACTGACTGTTTGCTGTTTACAATAGCCTTTGTTTACAATAGACTTTCCAGAGTTTTCTTCACTGCAAAAACGTGTCTCTATAACAACTCCAGTAGACATGCATTGTAAAAATTATTTAATAAAATAGCGATTTAGTCGAGGTGACAAGTAAACTTAATTAATATATGGCTTGGCTTGTGAGCGGTCTTGACGCAGCTTTTCTGCAATCTGATTGGTTCCTGAGCAGTCTTTACAAACCGGTAAAGACCGGTCATTACGCACCGGAAACGGCTTTGCGGCAACGTGACTGTTGCATGTTTCTATTTTTAAACATTTTGTGCGTTAATCAATTCTATAGACGATACAAGGGTCAAGCTCGTATCCGGAATCGAACATGTAACCTTCTGACTTCCGGTGAGAAATCAGAAGGTTACAGGTTCGATTCCTATCCGGGATTCAGAATCATTTTTATGAGGATACGAGCTTGACGATATCGCCCTTTTATCGTCTTTCTGCTCCGAGCTCTCCCACATTCACTACAGCAGTGTATATATTAACTCATCATTCTATCAGAGAAATCTAGTATTTAATTATTTACGGCAACATTACGGCTGCTTTATGTCACCATGACGGTATTGCTGCGCTATGCAGACTTTTCGGATACTTTCACGGACATAGACATGTTTTCAGAATAACCCATAAGGATCGTAGGAAGCTAGGAACCTTCAGTGGGAATTTTAATCGTAGGGTGCACTGTAAGGAATCGTAATCGTAGCATGCATTGTAAGGAATCTTAATCGTAGGATACATTACAAGGAATCTTAATCGTAGGATGCATTGCAAGGATCTTAATCGTAGCTTAATCGTAGGATGCATTACAAGGAGTCTTAATCGTAGGATGCATTACAAGGAATCTTAATCGTAGGATGCATTACAAGGAATCTTAATCGTAGGATGCATTACAAGGAATCTTAATCGTAGGATGCATTACAAGGAGTCTTAATCGTAGGATGCATTATAAGGAATCTTAATCGTAGCTTAATTGTAGGATCCATTGCAAGGAATCTTAATCGTAGGATCCATTGCAAGGAATCTTAATCGTAGGATGCATTGCAAGGAATCTTAATCGTAGGATGCATTGCAAGGAATCTTAATCGTAGGATCCATTGCAAGGAATCTTAATCGTAGGATGCATTGCAAGGAATCTTAATCGTAGGATCCATTACAAGGAATCTTAATCGTAGGATGCATTGCAAGGAATCTTAATCGTAGGATCCATTGCAAGGAATCTTAATCGTAGGATGCATTGCAAGGAATCTTAATCGTAGGATCCATTACAAGGAATCTTAATCGTAGGATGCATTACAAGGAATCTTAATCGTAGGATGCATTGCAAGGAATCTTAATCGTAGGATCCATTACAAGGAATCTTAATCGTAGGATGCATTGCAAGGAATCATAATCGTAGGATCCATTACAAGGAATCTTAATCGTAGGATACATTGCAAGGAATCTTAATCGTAGGATACATTGCAAGGAATCTTAATCGTAGGATGCATTGCAAGGAATCTTAATCGTAGGATGTATTGCAAGGAATCTTAATCGTAGGATGCATTATAAGGAATCTTAATCGTAGGATGCATTGCAAGGAATCTTAATCGTAGGATGCATTGCAAGGAATCTTAATCGTAGGATACATTGCAAAGAATCTTAATCGTAGGATCTACTGCAAGGAATCTTAATCGTAGGATACATTGCAAGGAATCTTAATCGTAGGATGCATTGCAAGGAATCTTAATCGTAGGATACATTATAAGGAATCTTAATCGTAGCTTAATCGTAGGATGCATTGCAAGGAATCTTAATCGTAGGATGCATTGCAAGGAATCATAATCGTAGGATCCATTGCAAGGAATCTTAATCGTAGGATACATTATAAGGAATCTTAATCGTAGCTTAATCGTAGGATGCATTGCAAGGAATCTTAATCGTAGGATGCATTGCAAGGAATCTTAATCGTAGGATCCATTGCAAGGAATCTTAATCGTAGGATGCATTGCAAGGAATCTTAATCGTAGGATCCATTGCAAGGAATCTTAATCGTAGGATCTACTGCAAGGAATCTTAATCGTAGGATGCATTGCAAGGAATCATAATCGTAGGATCTACTGCAAGGAATCGTAATCGTAGGATGCATTGCAAGGAATCATAATCGTAGGATCCATTGCAAGGAATCTTAATCGTAGGATACATTGCAAGGAATCTTAATCGTAGGATCTACTGCAAGGAATCTTAATCGTAGGATACATTGCAAGGAATCTTAATCGTAGTATAATAGCCTGGGTACGAGTTTGCTTTAAGGCCTCTTATTTTAACAGAATTGTCAAGCAAATAACACCTTTTGCCTTCTGTGCGATACTTTTTATCCTATTTCCCCATGTATACATCTTTATGCCGTTCGTGTTCCCGCTGTCATTCTTATGTTTTAATAGATGCTATCTCGATGTTTATACGACTTATTATATTTCAGTGGCGTTCCTGTTCGTTTCCTACCTTTGGACTGTCATTACTCTTCTTTATATATTTTTTGATCTTCCCTAATATGTACGTTATAAACATATGCTTTGTTGTTCAGCGAGAATTATCTTGCCCATCTTAGTGACGTCGTCAACGATTGACAACTCCTTTGTTAGAGAGTAGTATATCTTGACATTGACGTCATAATACTTGTTTTATAGCTTCTTAATCATATTATATGCAGGTAGAAATACACTATCATGCGTCACGTATAGGTCTCTCATTGCAGTTAGAACGTGCGTTAGTGCAATTTTTGGATAGCTTTTACTCGTGTGCTGTTCAACATGTGTAGGAATAAACTGAATTTCCATTGGTATATATATATATATATCTGTAATCTTTGGACATTGCAAAACTAATAAACTAATGTTCTTGCATTTGGTCTTTAAATCATTAATAATATTAAACAACCCGTATAGTGTGCGATTTCAGTTTTCCAAATCTGTTTTGAAAATTATAAATTTGTTTTAAACTGGTACTCTAGCCAAAATACAAACGAAGCTCATATGAAAGATCTTACTGATTTTAGTTTATTCCCAAAGTTTCAGCATTCCTATCAATGTATGAGTGCTCTTTGGGTTCAAATTAGTCGAAATAAACTATTTAGTTCTTCACGCGGTAGAGTAGAGGAGCTTCTTAGGCACAATACGAGATAGAAGCACTCAATGACGTCATATTTGAGAAACAAATATTTATTTTTGGCTTTATTTTGGTGTACATTATTTCGCGGCCATGGGACCACTGATTTGGGACATATTTGCCCACAAACATGGGGGCAAAAATTCTATGACCCATATCAAGCCACGTTTCGACAAAAATGTTCAGATTGTACTTCGGATAGGATTACATCACATCTCAAGCTTAACCAAGCTTTATACGTCGAGCTGGTTTTAACGACCTTTGAAAATAATGCTGACGTCAACAATGATAAAATTCAAAATTCCCGTCCGTAACTCAAGAAGGAATACTTTTATCGACCAAAATTTTTTGAAGCAGACTCGTTATAACGATCTACAAAACATATAAAACAACCATCTTTATAATTTAGATTTTTGTGACTTCACGTGAAATCCTTCTATAGACTGGAATATTTGTCCATCTGCGTACGTCATCAACTCTGTAACGTTAACTGTAAACTACACCGATTAACATTTAATATTCCGAAAAGTATGGCCCGCATTTATTTCATATATATAGTATTCATATAAATAGATGAATGATATGGGCGGGGAGTTAGGGTTAGGCTCTGGGTTAAGATTCATGATTATTGTTATTCCAAAGGGCATTTGAGAAATGGTGATTATCGTATATACGGATTATCGTATATAGGATATACTGACTTTGAGACATCCTCGCTTGTGAGACTAATTCAGCCATGCGCATACGCAAACCATGGTTTTCCAAGCTGGTTAAGGCTTACTTTTTTATGGGTATGACACCTACTTTTGAACATGCATGGCCAGGGATGACTTGTCGCGCTAAGACTGAGATTTGTTGCACAATGCTTGTCCCGCGGAGATTTGGAGAACACGATGTAATATTTATCATTTATAGACCCGGAGCGAGGGGAATTCGACGAAATATTACCCCGCGGGATGATATATCCCGATATATCATCCCGAGATATATCATCCCGAGGGGTAATATCCCGAGGGGTAATGTAAATACCCCGAGGGGTAATATAATCATCCCGAGGGATATATCATCCCGAGGGGTAATATTTCGACGAATTCCCCGAGCGGAGGGTCTATAAATGATATATTATACCGAAACAATCTTGAATGCTGTCTTGAAACGTCTTGAAACGTCTTGGTTTACGCGCGAGTACTGGGTACGAGCGAGCGGGGTATTCGAACTCGAATTCCCCGCTGAATACGTCATCAGCGGGTAATTCGAACTCGAATTCCCCGCTGATGATGTCGTAAGCGAGGAATTCGAGGTTAAAGCGGGGAATTCGAGTTTAAATTGACTGGTCACGTGGTACAATTCTAGCTCTTTGATTGGATAATTTATAGTTGAGGTATAATATATTATAGTATTTGCCTTGATGAAATATATTTTGAACAATATAGATTACTGACAGATTCCGATGATAACTCCTTTCTGTAAATAGTTCGGCTATCGACGTTGATCTCCCCTGACTGAACCATAAGATCATTTTCCGGCTACAAAGACTGTACGCAGGCTAGAGATGGTTACCTACTGATATCCTAACCGTGAGGATTGGCAAAACTACTTTTTTTAAAAATCCTGAATTTTAGTATTTTTTCTTTGAGACTAGGACATTAGCAATAAAAAATAAGTACCTTTTCGATCAAAGTATATAACTTAAATAGTGGGAATATAGTAGTTTGAGGTTGTAAAAATGCTCGAAAGCGTATTAATTGCACTGTCAAAGTTGCTAACCTGAATCATTGTCCGCCATCTTGGATGTATTTTCGATATACGTGTGACGTCACAACCAGGGTAAAGCGAAATTTTTATCTAGGCATCCTCGTGTCTTTATAAGTTTGAAACTCGATTTTTGTGAATGTCTTCCTTTTTCAATTGAACCACACCATTTTAAAAAGCATTCTGCGGAAACTCGGCTACCCACAGAGTAGTTTCATAGTATTACAACAAGATGGCGGATGACAGGATTGTCTTTGGTCAAAATTAGTGCTGTTGTTTTATACAAGAGTAGTTTTGTTTACTTGGACACAAGAGTAGATCGTAGGCCTAGCTATTTGTTAATCGTAAAGTCAAACATTTGAAATTGTGGTTTATATATGTTGCCAATGTCCTTTAATAAATGGATTAAGGTTTCCTTTGTATGTATTACCCCAGACAGACAATACCCATGTTTGATATAAATAAATAACGAATAGTTTTAAGAAACGTTTTGTACCAAAGCAACAACATTTTCCGATATTGTGCGAAATCTGCGTTATCTGCATGGCGTATACATCATTCATATTTCCAACTTTAATATCGAAAAGAATGCCTATACTTAATACATATTTGTTCTTATTTAATCTGTTTACACTTGACGCGTGCTAAGATCTCTTGTAGTTAGGAATTCGATTTGGGGGGTTAAGACAAAACGAAGTCAGTTTTATTTATTTTGCAGAGAAAGCAGATTAATACTCCAAGGCCGGTTCAGAGCGCGGGTTAATCTGTGACAAACTAGTGTTGGTAAAATTCCAAACGTAGTGCCGATTTCCTGGTAAAATAACCTCTGAACAACACATGTTGAAATATGCTTCATTCAAGGTACATAAGTTGATATTGATAAAGTACATGTAATCATCTTTCCAGTGTAATGTGTTTATATTGTATTATTAGCTGGGCGCTGAGAACCTTCTGTCAACCATGCGGCTAGATCGAGTGTATTATATGGATTTCACCAACGTCATCGAGGTGTGTTTGCCCTACCGTATGGTTTGCCTAGCCTTTGATGACGCGCACAGCAGTTTTTAATATAAACGCACAACAAATCTCGATTTGGTTTCGACCACAATCCTTTACGATGGCAACCACAATCCCTTGCGGTTGTATGATAACAATGCTCTGGGGTATTTGATTTCGTCAAAGCATGTGATATGTGATTTTCCGTATATGCGAACTATCGATGTTTTGCTTGGTCATTACCATAAAGCCATATTAAGGCGAAAAAATATCTGTTTCTGGTCAAATCTGATCAAAACCGCTGATCATTTGCGTGTTTGTGGGCACGGACACCCTCGCAAACAACAATGGCGACCACTGATGCGTGTTGAAACGTTTATTCTGTTAAAAGCATTAAAATCAATGTTTACACTTTATATAGAAACTAGAAAAGTACTCACCATTTCTGCAAAAAGAGTTTCCTTGAAAAAATTTTTTTAAAAATCAGGAGAAGCATTGCTAAATTTAATGGTTTTTTTACAATTGTATTAGTACGACTATAGAGGCTAGGAGAGAAGCTACTTAAGGTAATCTACCTACGGGCTTCATCTACACGAGATTTTACAAACGGGTGTAGGCTGTAACCTGAAGTGTTAGCCAACCCCTAAACCTTTGCCACGCGAGTGTTAGATTGGTTCCCAGACCCTTTGTCAGTACTAGGCGCAAAAAGTAGCGACACCTGGTAAGAGACAGCAGGCAACTCTTGGATTCATCTGAACTATGGTCGCTGTAGAATTAGATGAAAAAGTTTGCTCAAATTGCTGCAAATTGCCTTTCCGAGCTTCTAGATTTCAAATGCGGTTCCCTTAAAATGCAGTCAGTGATTACCTGCTTGTCGACTTCAGACTTTGAATCCGTTCCTACGCCTCTGGCCTTAGATATTCGTATATGGCAAATATTAAAGCTCTCCATATAAAAAACGAAATCACAGCTTCAGTTTCTGGCTCTTTTAATTATTATTTAATTCATATTTGTTGACATTCCCATTCACCTCTTTAATACACTTACTTCAAGCGCACTTATATACTACACGATGTAGTAAACTGAGTTGTGTTGCTGTATGCAACAAATCTTCGCTATGGTTAGCTTAACTTTCACTGCAAAGGTTAAGAAGGTGCGTACGGAGAGATTTGAATTAATCTTCGAGGTAATCTTCTCTCAACACAGCTGTGCAAGAGCTGGATTAGCAGCTTTCGGAACATTCTGGAATAAAAAAAAAAAGGTTGGTGTACTACAACCTAAATAGTGCATTGCAGTGCCCTGACCGGTTTTAAGCGAATACCCTTTCACGTCAGGAAGTGAAACGTATAAAGTGAAGTAAAGGGCCAACGGCAAAGTAGTACTTGACCAAACAGTTTCCTGTCCTATACAAAGATAAATCATGAGATAACATCCTCTTAAAGGTTGTTCTTAATAGTATCCGTGAATCCTACTGCAAAACCTTAGCAACAATATATTATACAATAGTATTCGAAAACAAAATATGTAGTTACAATTGAATGATTGAATAGTACACTAAAATGTTAGTGTACTTCCGAAATAGTGTGTGGGGGGTCACTTTACCTTACACTTTACCGCATTTCACTCTCTTAGCGGGGGTTTATATGGAGGTCCTTTACGGTAAATACGTACCTAAAATGAACAGGTTTTGTGATTGGCTATATGGAACAAAGGTGCAGGTTAGGGTTAGGACATTGGTTTCTTTGTGGTCCAAAACTTGATAGTATAGGTAGGTGGCGACCCGTCCTTTACCGAGATGCCTCTCAGTAAAACCATATGTAAAATTTGTTTTCGTTTATATGAGAGGAGGGCCAGCCCTCCAAATTTCGCCTACGAAGGCTGGAAATTTTCCGTGTAAACGCACTCAAGAGGGCTGGCAAGTCAAAGCTCCGTACACGCGACAAAGTTGGTCTTCGCCCATATATATATTTTAAGACAACTCTTTATTTCACAAGTTCTGTTTGTTAATACGTAGGTTAATAAATTGAAAACTTGTGCGGGAAAAAGGGCTAGAATATTCCCGTATAAACGCGAGGTGAAATCCATCCCTTTTACTAGGGCCAGCCCTACCAAGAGGGCTAGCCCTCCTTCATATAAACACCCCCTAACGAAGGGGCCTTCGCTCGAAACATTAGACCCCCTATAGCTATATATATATATATATATATATATATATATATATATATATATGTATATATATGTACTATATATATATAGCAGTATAATACTTTTATATCGCATTAGGAATAACAATAGTTGGCAAACAAATAGTTTTACCCTTATTCCGGATTCGGCTCCGAACGAACGTTCTTGCCTTGCTTTTGGCGGTTATGACGTCAAACGAAAACAGGACGCATGCAACGCGCATGAACTGGGAAACATGAATTGTATATTTTAATTAAACTAGAAGTTACGATACAAGGGAAGTGCTACCTCAAAAGCCATGAGAAACCTAATTTGTGATAAAATCTCCAAAATGAACCCACTGTAGTAACTGATCTCTGTAGTTTGTACACATTTTTTTTCAATTCTTTTAATTACTCCGCCTGCCCGTAGGGTAGCGCGGAGGTTTAAAATGGCCGCGTCTGTTTTCGTCGTCGGTGTCAGAAACTGGCACGTACACGTGCACTATTTCCTTGTGAATTGTGTACATCAAGTGACATCAATAGACATTTAGGGACTTTATAGTCTTGAGCAGTTCCATTAACCCCCATTTATTTTGCCACCTTGTGTATATTTCGTTGCCTGCAGGCGGAGTGAACGCCTGAGCAAGCGTCTTTTAACTACATAAACATGTACACACATTATGACTATGTAGTTGATGTTTGGGATTGTATATTTTAATTAAATAATCTTTAAGAACTGATAAAAAATGGCTAGTCTTTTAGGGCTACCTATAAATTCCTTTACGTTAGCTGCATTTAATACATTTCTGTTCAACAATTATTAATATCGCTCGAAATTTTTGCCCCTCAATTCTTTTGAGCTTTTGCGGCACTAATATGTAATACAATCAAATAAAAGCATATTCCAACGACTGTAGATAACGAAACAAATATTCCTCTCTGCCACCATAGATCTCTTTAGTTTGCAATATTAAGGCAAGGAAGTGGCGAGTCAACTGAAAAGAGGACCATCCCATTGCCGGCGGCGTTCGTAGCCGGCTAACTTGTTTCGTTACTGGAGTCTGGATTATTTCATGGCTTCAAATACCAGACAAAACGAAGTTAAGAAACTATATTAGCTTAGTCTTGTTCGTAGATCGCCCTCAAGTTAATTTAAATCAATATTCATGACGTTAGAAAGATTTCCGCAGAACGTCTCAGCCCGGCTCATGTATTCAGCTCCTTATACATTTTTTGCAGTGAGCCCCTCATACATGTTTTTGCAGTGATTCAAATTCCTTTAAATAAATCCTGGTCATAGCGAGGTCTTATTATTGCTATTTCAACACTGCGTAGGTAGTGTTGAAATGCGATTCGAAAATATGCTGAAGGCCGGTGTCCTGCCGAAATATTGAATAGGCGGTTTTATTATTGTTGTTTATACTTCTCTTTTTTGTTGACACTTAAGAACTACTGGTTATACAATATTGAGCGCTCGAGTAGTGAATAAAGTAAATGATTGCTAAACGTTGGTTTATTAGGGTGGGTGTATGTTATGGCTGTTTAAATATATAGATGGCGCCTCGTATAATTCTCATTGAGACGCACCGATCCCACAGACTAATTTACTTGTAAGTTGACGCGAGAGTTAAGCCACAATATTGTTTTTATCCTTCCGGTGCCGAGCATGATTGCTCAGCATTCCATTGCACTTGTTGTTTGTTTTTTTATCCAGATCAACTAAGATTTCTGCGTTCTTTTAGAATGATGACTGCAAGAGAACGTGCCGCAACTCAGAGAAGTAGTCTTCGGCGATGAGGCGCTGGAAATACTGCGTATGTGTTAGAGATATTTCTATGTTCACCAGAATAAGGTATGTTTTTTAATTCTGTATGTTCTCGTATGTTCGCAAAATATGTTTTAAAAAGATCGGTGAACCAAATCCGATCAAATGGAAGCACGTTTTTCGAGTTAGAGCAATTCTAATTTGAATTAGAGTTAGCGATAGCCAACGATTCGACTGGCCAGAGTTGCATTCCATATCTTTTTTGTTGGCGATTAGCGTTGTTAGTAAAAAATCTTTGCTAGAGTAGTTTGTTGGCCATCACATGGAAATGGATCACAAGCCATCAGTGAGAACACATGAGCAAGATATGCGTTCTATCGAGCGATCATTAACGATCATATGGAGACAGTCACGAGCGATCAACGGTTTCAATCGCGGAATCATCGACGATCATATGGAAACACTGAGCTTTGATCGAGGGACCGTTGAGATCATCAAGAAACACATGAAATATCAACGCTTTCTGTCGAGCGATCATTAACGGTCACGAGGATGGAAACAACCACGAGCGATCACAAGTGATCGTTGATCGACGCTTTCGGTGGAGGGACCGCTGGGATCATCGTGAACAATCAAAGTTTTCTATCAAGCAATGATATAGTAGCCTGCGACTCTAGTAGCCTGCGACTCAGTCTGCGTCGCAGGCTATGATATAGCGATCATTAACGGTCATATGATATGGAAACAGGCCACGAGCGATAAACGTTTTATAATATATTAGATATATTATTATATATTATATATTATTATATTATATATTATTATATATATATTATATATTATATATTATATTATATATTTGTTATATTATATTATATATTATAGTTATTAAGGTAATGTGTAAATAATTTTAGATAATGATAATGATAATGATGATAATAATAATAATAATAATAATAATAATAATAATAATAATAATAATAATAATAATAATAATAATAATAATAATAATAATAATAATAGAGCGATCATCGACGATCACATGGAAACGCATCGCGCGAGCGATTGCGAGTGATCGACGCATTCGCTCGAAGGATTTTGTAAGTAACAGTTTCTAAAAATAAGAAGTTACTAAACGTTTGTAATACGGTTTTGTGTATCCTCGACTTTGTGCAGAAGATTTATTTATAATCCTGTGGCCAAGTCTGCTGCTGACGTAAACGATGCTGTGTTTACGCCCTGCTTATCGCGCTCGCCGGTTCCTGAAACCTGAGTCAAAAGCAACGTTATAGGGTTACGCTCCACAGTATTAATATCACCAGAAGAATTTATTTTAAAGTCCATCACGCAGGAGAAGGTTGCCCTTTTCATTAGAGCCAGATGGTTTTAAACGCTCGACTATTAGTTTATCACTTTTACGGTGAACGAAGATCCCAGACAGGAATGTCTAATTTGATTTAGGCATTAGGAACTGATGTTATGGCACTTTCTTAAGACCCTAACTAATACCCCGTTTACACTGGCTAAACTAGCCCGGGCCGAGAGCCTGGGTTAAAAGTAGCCCTGGTCATTGGGTAGGGTTCGGCCTAGGCCTGGCTCGGATTTTACACAGCGCTCGGGCCGCGCTAATTTTTGTAATGCTAATTGTAATGCTAATTGTAATGCTAATTTTCGAACATGCGCAGTATGTTCGGCCCAGGCTCGGCTCAAGTTTGCGTTTACACACGAAATATATAGACCCAATATGATTGCTTTGAAAATTACGTGTAAACACAAACTGGGCTCGGCTTGGGCTAAACTGCTAGTGTAAACGGGGATCGAAACTGGATCTCCTGATAAACATATAATTACCATCTTTTTTTGTTTTTAAAAAGTGGCGTCGGTCTAACTTCAGAGTTCATCCCTGCAGCCGCAGGTCCCTACACGATCACTATTAAGGACTAATTTACCCTAATGACAGTAATATTCCTATCTTTACCCCCTTTTAGTCTGGAGTTATCAGGAAAATCGTCTGCTGTGATGCATACTCTCAATTCTAAATTGACGCATTCGGAAATGAATGAAATAATTATTGAGATATAAGGTTTAACCTTTTGACTTCAGTCGCTTCGTGTGTAAATAGTCTGGTATTAAGCAGAATCCAAATCTTAAACTCTGACCACTTTCGGAAGTCAAGGAGTTGAGATACGTTTTAACCTTTGACTCGTCAATTTATATTGTGTCTCTTTCTGCTAAATAGATGATCGTCTCGTTTTAAACAGTTTAATAAACAATTCTGAATAAAATAATACCGTAATTAAAAACAGACACAAAATATACTTAAAGGGGATACTTCAGTCAAATGTTTCATCTGAAAGATCTTACTAGTGGCTTCGTAATCTTCACTGGTTGCCGGTGAGACCAAGGATTGTATTTAAGATACTAATAATTACTTTCAAGGCTTTGCATGGCCAGGCGCCTGTTTATATTACTGATTTGCTAACTAAATATAAACCTACTCGTGCTTTGAGATCATCTGACCGAAATCTGCTACTTGAGTCAAAATCCAAAACGGTGACTCATGGAGACAGATTATTCTCGGTTGCAGCACCAAAACTGTGGAATTTATTACCACAGGAAATTAGAAGCTTTGATATGTCAAGTAGTTTTAAGTCAGCAGTTAAGACTTTTCTTTTTTAAATTAATAGTTTTTTGTTCATGTTGGTAATATATGTAGTATAGGCTTTATCTTGTAATGAAACTAATTAGTTTTATAAGTAACTTTAAGAATATATTATTGTGAGAGCATTGAGACTATTGTATAATGCTCCTAATACGTCTTTTATTATTATTATTATTTAGTTTATTTCCAAGTAAGTCACAAAGATATCACAGTTGTCGTTTCTCAAATATGACGTCAATGAGTGCTTCTATCTCGTATTATGCCTAAGAAGCTCCTCTACGTTCCCGCATGAGAAACTAAATAGTTTATTTTGACTAATTCTCCTCTAAAGAGCATTCAAAACAGCTATAACTATATGATCGCCATCAAAACAACTCCACTGCCGGATAAAGAAGCACTCAATGACGTCATATTTGAGAAACAAATATGGCGCCAAAATCCACAAATTTTCAACTTCAACTAGCCATATCTTCTTAACTAAATTGATAGGAATTCTGAAACTTTGGGAATAAACTAAAGTCAGTAAGATCTTTCATATGAACTCATTTCATCCACTGAAAAGACAAGTAATGGAACGACATAAAGTATACGTATCACACCTGTATTTCCGTTACCAATGTCATGATGTGATGTCTTGCACGCTGCGTCGCAGACTAGATGTTAGACCATAAGGTCCGTGGTTAAACCAATACGACTGCTCGTATCACTGACACATGTAACATGTCACAGTATCATTGGAAAGGCCGTGTTTCGCTGATTTTCCATAACGAAGGACCTTCGCTCGAAACGTTAGACCTCCTACACACTATCTCAGCAGTACACCAACCTTTTAGAGTTTTCTATTTGTATTTCTACACTGTCTGCGCAGTATAACACGTTGATATCACTCAATATAATGAAAGTTGGTCATGCGATGGAAATATAATATTCCCCATGTTGTCTCAAAGACATTCCTGTAGTGTACGAGAGACACTTTCTGGGTACGAGATTGATAACAAGGTTGATACAAAACCTAACCCAGTATTGTTGATTCGAACATAAGGGACCCGTCATTATTTATGGTCGGGGTGGGGGCCTAAATGGTTGGGTAAAAAAAATCACTTCTCTGAAGGGTTGGGTAGCAAAATTTTCATGATTATTTACATAAAAAAATGAAGAGTTCATCATTTTAAAAAAATTGGATCTCCTTCGTCATCATTCATCATTGCACATTAGCTTTTGTTATTGTATTTCTCTCCTTGTTTTCCTTGGATTCCTGCTCTGTATATAAGTTACAGTAGGGTCTGTCTGTATATCTATTTGGGTTTGTTATTAAAACTTGTATCGACGATAACTGGGAATTGGGTTTGGTAAAAAATTTTCTTTCCCCATAAATGCTTGGGACGGTTAAATTTCCGATCTTAGTTTGGTTAAAAAATTTTCCAGCACCAAATTTATTTCTCTTCGGCCCCCACCTTGACCATAAATAATGACCGGTCCCCCTAAGTTATTTACATATACTGAAAACATACTGAAAACCTGCCAAGTCGACGAAAATCTCGAGCGGGATTTGAACTCGCTCCTTCGGGATTGCGTTCCGCAGCTCAGCTCAGGACTCGTATAATCAATTTTAAGTGCACGAAATATTTTCGCGACAACTTGAACATGATTCTGAAATATAATTGAAACACTACACATTTTAAAACGTTAGACATGAGTAGACTTTGCTTTGAAATACAAGACACTTTTTTTTCTTTAAGAAGTTGTCAACAAATCAATAAATATAGTCGGTACTGCATGGAGCCGGTTTGTCTGCCGCGCAATGTTAAATCGGCTGACGTTTCATAATAATAATCCCGAATTCAAAACATAGTCCTAACTCTAAACCTTACCCTAATCATAACTTAATATTAATAATAATAATATAATAATAAAAGACGTATTAGGAGCATTATACAATATAGTCTCAATGCTCTTACAACAATATATAGTCTTAATTTTACTAATTATAAAACTAATTACAGTTTCATTATAAGATAAAGCCTACTACATATATTACCACTATGAGCAAAAAACTATTAATTTTAAAAAAGAAAAGTCTTAAGTGCTGACTTAAAATTACTTAACATATCAAAGCTTCTAATTTCCTGTGGTAATGAATTCCACAGTTTTGGTGCCGCAACCGAGAACGCTCTGTCTCCATGTGAGTCACCATTTTGGATTTTGGCTCAAGTAGCAGATTTCGGTCAGATGATCTCAAAGCACGAGTAGGTTTATATGTAGTTCGCAAATCAGTAATATAAACAGGCGCCTGCAAAGCCTTGAAAGTAATTATTAGTATCTTAAATACAATCCTTGATCTCACCGGCAACCAGTGAAGATTACGAAGAACAGGGGAGATTAGCAGCAGTATTTTGAATTCGCTAATAATAACCCTAATACTAACTTTAAGACGTTTAATGCTCCTAGGCGTTACGTATTCAAATAAATTATTATTAAAAATAATAAATTATTATTATTAAAATTGTTGTAGTTGCAGCCCAGGCATTAGAGCTGCAGAAGGCTATATTATCTTAGCCGAAACGTCCTTTTTAAATAAATTTTAAGCCATTGTCAACATTGTTTATATATATATATATATATATATATATATATATAGTATATATTTATTCTAAGGATTTATGGTGAAGGAAAATTTCGAGTGTTGGAATATATACATTTTAAGACCAAACCGGGACCAGTTGCGAAAAATGTTCTGGGTATATTATAGGTAATATTTGGCATTCAATGTTCTAAGGATTTATGGTGGCTCCGAGGATTGGGCGACCATCTCCAACGTTATGATCGTCGTGATATTAATTATTATCATTCAAAGAGTAGCAGAGTGTCTCAGTGGTCATCAGAAGGTCGCCGAATTATTCCAAACGTTCAACAGCTTGCTTCCAGCAGGCAGCTAAACATTCACACACATTCTCTTTATCTGAATTCTATAAGCGAACATACAATACATCCCAATCTTTACCGACATTTATTTCCTTATTTAGTAATTTTGTTTTGAAAGTGAGGCGATTACTCTAACCTTGACAATTAGGAGGTCCAATGATAATTATCAACATGCAGTCCCTTTCAGATCACCAGCTATTTCAAAGCTGTGCATATTTACGCAAGCATTTATTTTATACAATATTATACAGTTTATATATATTTCCAATTCCCGGGGTTAATTTCTTGTGTTGCTTAAGCAAGATTCGTCTCTATGTACCACAAGGTGTATCTTCGATTCAGCTGCATGTTAAACTGTCAGTATGTAATAATAGATCAGAAGCCTTTTGTCTCAGCTCTGCTCTCGTCTCTAATAATAACCAATCTTGGTATGCTATGTGCCACACTGCACAGTGTGATTTGTGTTCGAAAAAGATTGATTGGAATAAAACACGATGCCGATGGACAATGAGTATTTCAGTTCAATCATTCAATAATGCTAGGATTATCTAGCCCCTGGACATTTCATTGGACATTTGTAAAGGCTACGGCGATGGAAAATCGTGTTGTGATTTTTTCCCAGAAAATCAAAGTACAATACCAAATAAGTACACTCAAAAAGGACACTCCAGCCAAAATACAAATGAAGTTCATCTGAAAGATCGTAATGACATCAGTTTATTTCCAAAGTTTCAGCATAGTTAAGAAGATATGGCTAGTTGAAGTTGAATATTTGAAGATTTTGACGCCATATTTGTTTTGAAAATATTACGTCATTGAGTGATTCTATCTCATATTAGCGACCTTTAGATTGAGTACGAGTACGAAGACAAACTTTTCTGCGCAGTGGAGAAACAACAATGGAAAAGAACCATGCGCAATGGTAAACTCGTCTTCGTACTCGTCTTCGTCCTCAAATCTAAAGGTCTCTAATATGCCTAAAGGCGCTGTTACACTATGCAATTTTTCGTGCAACTTGTCTCGCAATGCCGTTGCGAGGCAAGTTGCACGAACCATTGCAAAGTGTAACACGCCTTGCAACGGCGAAAATTGTTGCGACACAAGTTGCTTCAATCGTTGCAGAAAGTAGAATCAAGTTCTACTTTCTTCAATGATTGCAGCAACTCTTTTCAGCGTTGCACAGTGTAACACCCCCATCTGCAACTTGTCTTCAACAGCTATCACTATGTGATCGCCATCAAAACAACTCCACTGCCGGATAAAGAAGCACTCAATGACGTCATATTTTCAAAACAAATATGGCGTCAAAATCCTCAAATATTCAACTTCAACAAAGTCATTAAGATCGTTCATATGAACGTTGCGTTTCTTTTCACTAAATGGTGACAACCATGTCGAATGGTCAAAATTTGGCAACCGAATTTTCATCACAGTAGCACTTTAAGGCAAATCTACACGATACGATTTATCGTATACGATTGTCATCTTGGTGTATGTGATCAAACTGTACACGCGCATGTCAACATTCGCCATCGAATCATAAACAAGAATTATGTCGTCGTATGCGACAATGTACGCCAGAATGACAATCGTATATAGATCTTATTCATAAATGACCGACAATTTAAAATTATTTTATATGCATATAAATTGGCACTTATGACCTCGTTTTAAAGTAAGAATCCTTTTCAATTTTAAAAGTTATCTCGAAACGTTATCTCGAAACGTTCTCTCGAAACGTTATCTCGAAACGTAATCTCGAAACGTGATCTCGAAACGTTATCTCGAAACGTGATCTCGAAACATTCTCTCGAAACATTCTCTCGAAACGTTCTCTCGAAACGTTCTCTCGAAACGTTATCTCGAAACGTAATCTCGAAACGTTATCTCGAAACGTTATCTCGAAACGTTATCTCGAAACGTTATCTCGAAACGTGATCTCGAAACGTGATCTCGAAACATTCTCTCGAAACATTCTCTCGAAACGTTCTCTCGAAACGTTATCTCGAAACGTTATCTCGAAACGTGATCTCGAAACGTGATCTCGAAACGTAATCTCGAAACGTAATCTCGAAACGTTCTCTCAAAACGTTCTCTCGAAACGTTCTCTCGAAACGTTATCTCGAAACGTTCTCTCGAAACGTTCTCTCGAAACGTTCTCTCGAAACGTAATCTCGAAACGTTCTCTCGAAACGTTATCTCGAAACGTTCTCTCGCAATGTTCTCTCGAAACGTTCTCTCGAATGATCGCTCGAAACCATAGAATATTTTAGTGTTTTGAAAAAGGAAAGAGTTGTCCACGTGTCATGGTTTGCTCTCTCGAGGTATTGCCTGGTGTTTGTCAAAGAGCAACGGATTATATTTATAATCTCCTATAATATACACCCCTCGCAAACAATGGACATTGTATCCGATATCGTAATGGAAAACTAAATACCCATAAACAAAATTACTCTCCAAACCACATAAATACATGCCAGAAATATAAATACAAATAGATTAAATGCATATATGCAGTGGTTACTAAATAGATTTTTCATATCTTAAGAATATAATGTTGACGTGACTTACAATGTTTACAGCAATCTCTAATGACGACCCTAATGGTTCCCTAATGCACGAGTCGAAAGCTCTAAACTACAACTAAAATCTGGTGCATAAATAAAATGTGATATTCATCAAGCTGTGTGTCCAGTGGGAAGACACAATGACACCGCTGTAAGTGTCAGATTTAATATTTACTCAATCATATATTTAGAGGACAAAAATAGAAATCAACGATGCTATGGTCCTCAAAGGATAATTACAGTCGATAGGCGTCCAATCAATCTTACGTTACATGGGATTTTGACAACAACTTGAAATACAAGTCATGAGCAAAATGCCTAGTATTTTTTCCCTGTAGTCCAATTCGCTGACTTTGAAACCACGTATCACCTAACCTTGTACAATAATCAATTAGCGAGGTACAAAAATCAATGTCCGACAGGAACAGGAGTATTTGGATTTCAAAATAATGATTTCTGAACGTTTCGTACTTCCAGGTTCGAGACTGCAAATATAGACGTACATTTTATACTATGAATGCCTAGTATTTTTTCCCTGCAGTCCAATTCGCTGGCTTTGAAACAACGTATCACCTAACCTTGCACAATAATCAATTAGCGAGATACAAAAATGAATGTCCGACAGGAACAGGAGTATTGCCACTTCATAATAATTATTTCTGGACGTTTCGTACTTCAGTTCTCGTGTTGTAATAGAACTACCAATCCCGTACCGTGAACAACAGCCTTAAAAACTACCAGTACCAACAGAAACTACGTAAAGATGTAAAAGGAAAGAGGGCCATTACGAAAACTACCGGGTGACCGCGGTAATCAATGTATTCCACCCTCATTAGATAAAGTTATTTCTTCTTTCGAAGACTCTTAAGTCTTAACCCCAATTAAGAAGGTCCTTTGTGTCATCTCTTTTAACTAACCCCGGGTACGAGATTATATACAACTATATATACTTATCACTTCGTTACCAGGGTTTTATCTCCGCTCACTCTTATGCCATGGTCCCCATGTGTTTTTCGTGGTTTTCTCATCATCTCATGTATTCCATTACAAAGCTCATCAAATATATTTTCTCAGCAGTTTTCCGGCTCTTTATTACCGGATAATTCCTGCTGTAGAAATTACAAATATTGCTTAATTACTTTAGATTCTTGAGTTAATCGTGTTTCGCTTGAGATCCATAAGACAATATTTTTACGATGTCGTGGAAACACGGCTGCAGTTGTTCTGGTATGTGAGTAATATTAATGAACAAGCATGATATATATACATCATACAACGTAATTGTTCCTGATGTCTCTGTTTAATCGTGCCTATTTCTGAAAAGGTCTATCCATATATACGCGCCTCCCCAGCGTGTTGTAAACTCCAATATGATTAATGGGAATTTTATTTCCTTGTTTAAAGTTAAACATTGCGAATTAAATATTGAATAAATAGCAAAAGTAAATCTTTGCTGCATGGATTTGTTGGACAATAAATGAAGTTTTTGTAGTCCACTTGGCAAAGTTATTCCACCTATTTATTAGTTTCCTGTCTGGCCTTTGGTTGCGTATACATCGATGTGGCTTTGCCAAGTTACGTCTGCGTATTACCGTCATAGGAACCGCTCCCAAAGGCCAACACTCGTCATTAAGGTATACTACACATGCAGCTATAGGTTCATTCGTGTTTTCTTTGACTTTAGTTTTCACACAAACAACGATACGTATTGTTCAAGACAAGTCAAGAAACGATACGAGATGTATTTCGTCTATTATTTTCAATAATCTATATTACTGTCTATTGACAAGAGAATCATACACTATATCATAGAGAATTAGAGTGTTGTAAACCTCTTATATACAAATAACATTAAAGGCTAAAAATATCAAGCAGCATTTATCAAGAAATCATTAAGCACTTGACACTTTGTGACCATTTTTTCAATCGTTTTAGATATACATAAATCGTTTAACATTTACTATACACAGTGTATGCAAAGCCATTTAGTTAATAAGCTTTTAGCATTGAATATTCAGACCTTCGTGATCTATCCCACCGTTTCTATATAATCACCATTCAATCTATGTTTGTTAAGAAATTTCCGTCTTATATTAAACCCCTTAGCAGGGTTGTATCGAACAACAGCGAAATTTTAATAATTCATGTCGCTTAACTGATCAGTGGAATGCGAGTTCGTACATGCTTGACCAACAACTTAAGTACCCAAACCTTCACCGACCATACTAAGAAAGTTGCCTAGTTACAAGTAAGGTGAAGATGTGTGGGTCTTTATATTGCTATTCTCGTTCTTCTTGAAGGGAAAACCGGCCAAGATAGAAAATGGAAGGTGCAGGAGTGAAGAGACGATCTGGAGTCTACAGGTCTAGATCTTTGTATTTATCTGATAGCAGAAAACAACGTTTGTCAGACAGAGATGCCGGTAAGTTGAAGTAACACTATATAAACAAACGGACATTTGTACAATCCATCAGGATATAATAACAAGAGAGTTGCTACTATAATCAAGTAGTCACAGAGAGAGAGGGGACGCTATATTTGTGTACACCATGATTAGTATACCCTATACCAGCATGATGCAGTGAACATTCATTCAATCTATATCGACTCATCGATTATGATTTTGACGTTTGAGACTGAGTTCGAATGATGTTATCCTGTAGTAGGCGGAACAATCAATGTGTTGGGGAGTTGTACAACACACATGGTTATCAATATAAAGGCAGATAACGGTAGGAAACTATATACTGTATCTATGTGTGTATATATATACATATATAAAAATATATGTATATGTATATGTATAATATATATCTATATTAAATATATCGAAAACTAGAGTTGGTGTACTGCCAACATATAATACTGTGTAGGAAGTCTTACGTTTTGAGCGAAGGCCCTTCGTCAGAGATCGGGTAAAAAACCGGATGGCGCGGGTATCAAATTTTTATACGCAAAATAGTCAGGCATGAAAATAACACATAACATGATTATTTTAATAACATGACTATTTACAATAACATAATGCAGGTTTTTATTGCACTTTACGTTTCACTCAGACGAAGGGCCTTTGCTCAAAAGTTAGACCTAGTCCTACACACGATTTTGGCATCACGTCCACCAACCTTTTAAAGTTTTCGACTATTTGTCAGTTCAAAACTGCTTGCGCAGCACAACAACCACAGCACATTTATATTGTGTGTGTGTGTGTGTGTGTGTGTGTCTATCTATCTATATCTGTATCCTCGTGGGAGAGACTCTGTGGTCAGCGTTTCTGAGATGGATCATCAATCAGGGGCGATATGCAACACAACGTTAGAGCAACTCAAGTTGTTATTGCCGTTTCTTTTTAAATAATTTGAAACATTTTTATCCGATTGCAGCTGCATATACGCGTCTGTGCGCGCGTTTTAGAATGTGCTCTATTAACTACATGTAATTTTTATTCCTTTAACTGACGATATCCAGAATCACTACGCGATCTCCCTCGTAAGACAACATATATTATTTGTACAACACATATATGATGTATATAGATATGATACTCTGTGTATTTACACAAACAGGATTAGAAGATGTTCGAGTTATTTTGTGGGTGGTATCGTTTCTTTGTTAAGCCACAATAGCGCGCCAGTTGTGGAATGTTCTCTTTATTAGAGTGCCATTCTTTTTCGTGAATTTTGACATATGCATGCACAATAAACTGCATTGCTTTCTGTTAATTATGAAACAAATGTTGTTTGTTACAACGAAAGGCGTCTCTAAATTTCTACTAATTTGTTGTTGACGTCTTGACAAATTATCTTGTATTTATATGGCAGAAATATGACTGAATATTGAATAATAACCTTTATTAAGAAATGATAACTGTTGAGCCAGTCTTAGGCCCAGGTCAAACGTTGAACTTTTCATGAGGGCCTAACTACCTGTTTGAACCGCGCTATGGAATAAAGAAATATTTTGTTAAATTATATTAACTCAACGTGGCTGCAATTATGCAACATCGTTGGAACTTGATATTTTTGTACTGCAGACTTTTAAAAATATAAAAAATTTATATATATATACAATTATAATTCTATAAATCCCAATAACCATGAATTAAATAGCACGCCATTTTAAACGTTTATATGCTGCACTCATGCGACTAATCGGACCAATTTCCGTATTTTCAGTGCATGTTATATAATTTAATTTAAGATTGAATACATAATATAATGAAAATTTGTGGACAGATTAAACAGTGGCGTCGCCAGACATTTCAAATTGGAGCATTTTTTTTTGGGGGGGGGGGATAGCACACCACTTGTTAGGGAAAAATTGGGGGGCACCAAGCCCCGGATGTAAATAAACAGGAAGGTATTACCAGGCCAACAACAAAATGAAATTAACTGTTTATTTATTTATTTATTTATATGTAGTACATGAACAAAATGTATTTACAGTATAGTCAGTGTATTTTTATTAACATACTGTCAGTTAGGGTTAACTGCTCGGGTTGGAATATGTCATAATTTTGGTGCCCCCCATGCCCCCCCCCCCCCCCCCTAGCGACGCCACTGAGTTTAAAACAGAATTCAAGATTCCATAGCATAAACCGCCAGTAGAATTAACTAACATTATTTACAAAATGAAGAAAATGAATAACAATTATTATAAAGCGTTTGAATCATTTGAAAATTTAACATAATAGTAGCCAATTAGTTTGCTACGGAAAGTAGATAAAAGCTGGTATTCTCTAATACATAACGGTAAAGAATTCCATATTAACGACAGACACGTATAAAGTAAGAGTTTTTAAAGGACTCAGTCCTACAGAAAGGAATCTTCAGAGTAAGATGGTCAGTATTTCTAAGAGGCTTTAGTACATGAGCGAAAAGAAACATATTGAGAAATATCAACCCTACACAGACTCCTGAAACACTGTATATTTATGGCTGGTACCGAAGAGAAATGCCGGGTTAGGTAAGACAAATTTTTAGCGGTAAAAGTTGGGTAAGATTTTTTGTTGCATTATAAATATCGAGTAACACATTTTAAAACAAAGAAATAAAATAAATCAGTGTTTAATATCTATAGTTATAATAATAGTGATACAATATAAAACATATAGAGATTGCTTGTTCAAAGACAGTGTCAGGTAAAAGCTCTTGTTAAATAATATTTTAGATATAGACATATTTTCATGTTTATAAGCAGTAATACAAACTTGAACTGCCTTGGAATATTGTAATGATCTCATATACTATATGAACCTATATTTAACACTATAATTATCAGATAAATATCTAAAGGTTATGATAAGAGCAAGGACGAGACAGTAGGCAAACGGCGTATATATACGTATACATGCATGACTCTGAAGATGACCGCCGCTGAGGCCGTCGAAACGTCAGTCACCAACAATACTCTTTCTCAAGACTACAACAACCTGGACGATCAACTTCACACCTAATAACAAGTCTATGGTAACATCATCTAGTGATGGTTGGGTAGAAGGAAAATTCAGTGTTTGAAAAGGCTGGATAAAACATTTTTTTTGTTTTCAACTTGTTTCTCTTCGGTACCAACCCTAGCCTGCGAATACAGCCGTCCTTCGTCGTCTGGCGTAAGGCGATGAAGGAGTGAAGCACGGCTGTATTCGCAGGCTATGAATGCTCCCTAAGTACAAAGGAACATTCGCGACTATCCCAATATTCTTTTAAGTAAATTCACTACATAACATGCACTAGAATACGAAATCGGCCTGATTAATCACCGTCTGTAAACCGTAGTGTTGAATAGTGACTCTGTCATATATTGATGGCCACCTAGCCTGCATGTATAGATACCACCCGATCAGATGGAGTCTAATTCAGGCTTGGTATAAACCTAGCCCTAGGCGCCATGTTTGTTGACTCTTTAAGATGTTCAGTAACGCAATGCCTGATTATAATATTTCTATGGAATGGTGTGATAATCCTTAATTTTAGAAGCTCTTCTTTCCGATGTTGTTTTCCTTTACTTTAACCTGGTTCAAACGTCTTACCAAGAAAGCGCCAAGTTATTTTTTACACCATATAAGGCGTCTAATCAGTTCCAGTGCCAGGAAGTTTTATTGCTCTTTTTATGATTAAAATATTTCATTTTACCATCGGAGAAATTTCAAAGAGCTCTTTGAGTGTATTGTGAGTCCCCTTTCAGCGGTGGTTTATGTAAAGAACCTTCTTGTTGGTGGTAATTGGGAGACCGGCGCGGTATAGAAAGATGAGCGGTCTTGTTTGCAAGTGAAATCACATATCTACAGACGAGTCAATTTGCCGAAGACATAAGATAAAGTGTAGCTGTATTTTGACGATCTTTTATCTCGTATTTAACTGAGATACGATTGTGCACATCCTCATTATGCTAATGTGTGCAATATTTGTACAGGTGCCTTGGTAACAAGAGATCTTTTCTATGATACCTGATGAAAGGTTCCCTGTCGTCGTTTTGACTTCAATGGTAACCCGTTAGTTTCCTTCAATGAACCCTATAGGGCCCCTTATCCTGTATACATTACCTCGGTGTGTTAAACGTTTGTCCGAGTGACCTTTAGTGGTCCTCATGTTTGACATGCAATAAATCAGAATCCGCATCCTCTTTTAATTACTTTGATCTTCCGTTAGCTGTATTCCTGATTATCCTTTGTGAACGGTTTTCTCCGCATCTCTTTGTCTTGTGCTTATTCGCTCTTTCCGTTGCGAGGGATAAATTTCTGTCGGACCGCTTATGTTTTCCGATTGTATCAACATCATCAAAAACATCCGCGTTTCTCCACTGTAAAGATATCATGCAATTAAACGTCGGTGCAGTGGGAAAGTTAGGTTACCATTAGCAGGTTACCATAGAACTCGACATGAAAATGTAACTAACTACATGACCAACTAATTAAGTGTTATTTGAGTGGACACAGAACGTTTTTTAAGTGGTCGTAGTTTTGAAGTATACTGCTGTTTTCAGTGGGAGTGTTATAGTCCTATAGTTGGGAAATGAGTCTTTTGTTCTTAAATATATATCTAACGGTACTTTTGTGTATAAGTCAAAGAAATTGCGCCGTGCCTTTGTTTATATTATTACTAAAGAAAAGCTGCGTCGGGTTTTGTACTTCGAGGATGAGAAGCTATGAGAGATTGTTGATCAAAGCACAGTGATTTTCGTTTTGTGTGTTTATAAACTTTTAGAAAGAACGTTAACTTGTTGGATAAAAGGTATTGATTTTTTTCTTAATATAAGAAGTTTAGCTAACAAGATGTCATGAAGTAAATGGTTTGAACCTAGGAGTATCATTAGATGTGTGAAGTTGATCGTCCAGGTTTTTTTTAGTCTTGAGAAAGACTATTATTGTGCATGGTGACTGACGTTTCGACGGCGGTCATCTTCAGAGTTAAGTAAAATTCTGACAAACACGCTTTACTTGACTCTGAAGATGACCGCTGCTGCAGAGGTCGTCGAAACGTCAGTCACCAACAATAGTCTTTCTCAAGACTACAACAACCTGGACGATCAACTTCACACATGTAAAGATGTCATGAATTAAATCAATCGTGACATTTTTATCATTATATATATTCAGTGCTGTAGTGAATGTGGGAGCTTGGAGAAGACAGACGATACATGGGCGATCGTCAAGCTCAAATCCTCAGAAAATGTTGACTGTCCGACGGACTCAAAAACATATTGAGGTTTTGAGCTTGAGGATCGTCCATGTATCGTCTGTCGTCGCCAAGCTGCCACATTTACTACAGCAGTGAATATATAGTGTCTCGTGCCGCATTTCATTCAAATTAGTGATATAAAAGTGTTATATAGGCAGTTACATGTACATGTATATAACTCAATGGTTATAGAGCGTTTCACCGGCAAACAGATTAAGCCGTTACAGGGTCCGAGAAACATTTTCTGAGGATACGAGCTTGACGATCGTCCATGCATGTATACAGTCTATCTATATGGCCAAGCTCCCACATTCACTAAATCAGTGTATATTATATATATATATATATATATATATATAGATAAAAGTTTCAATAAACAACCAAAAGAAACAACATTTGAAATAAGATGTAGTAAAACCACTCGTAAAATTGCACTAACGTTTTCGCTTTATTGTAAGCTCTCCAAGCCGTTGCCGAGAGCCTAGTCACGAGTTCTGTATATATGGTGGTGGTAATGCCGGGATAAGATTCTTGGTATATTATAGGTAATATTTGGCATTTCACTCGATCAAACTACATGTTGAAAGGATTTAAATCCTTTCAACATGTAGTTTGATCGAGTGAAATGCCAAATAATCCTTTCAACATGTAGTTTGATCGAGTGAAATATATATTACCTATAATATATATATATATATATATATATATATATATATATATATATATATATATATATATATATATATATATATATATATATATATATATATATATATATATATATATATATATATATATATATATATATATATATATATATATATATATATATATATATATATATATATATATATATATATATATATATATATATATATATATATATATATATATAGCAAAGTGAAAAGGTGGTAAACTGCCAAGAATTTTAGTGACGAAAATTAGAGTACTCTTACTCTGATGAAGGGCTCCGCTCGAAACGTCAGTATTTCGTCACTAAAATCTTGGCAGTTTACCACCTTTTCATGCTATAGTATATATCCAAAACACTGTCTACGCAGCACTATACTTTTTTACTATACTTTTATATATATATATATATATATATATATATATATATATATATATATATATATATATATATATATATATATATATATATATATATATATATATATATATATATATATATATATATATATATATATATATATATATATATATATAGCTAAACAAAATACTATTCTTCAAGAAAGGATTCTTTTACATACTTTATGAAAAACATTCTTGGCAAAGGGTTGAAAATGTCAATATTAATGACAATTCACTGATTGCTCCATAAGATCAGCTTTTGTATGAACTTACCGCGCTCTTATGTTATACTGGATTCAGGTTCAATTTCCCATCACTTTCCCCGATCATTGCCGTCACGTTCGCGTGATGATGATGATGGTTCTGTTATTGCAGCTGTTGTGATCCCAACTCAGTAGTCTATAGGCTGGATAATTGAGATAATGTCCTGGTAAATTAACCTATTCTCTATGAAGGTAGTTAATAGAATGCTCTATACATGCTGCTCTGACTAAAAACAACCTCTAACTGCATGAGTATGCAGGGTTGGATAACGTAGTTTATCATAATTTAATCAACACTTCATGTTTCACTCCAACGTCAAGTATCTCCTTAACATAATGAACATACTTTGCTCAATGCTTCCTAAGTTGTTTAATGAAAGTTGTTCTCAATCGATGGAGTACATATATAACAAACATACACATTTGGCCCTATGCCGTGATTTCAGCCCGACTTATAATTAATAAATACAATAGCCATAACTAAACTCTTTTCATCACTTTCCCATAACTGTTTCCTTAGTTGCATCAATTATCTTTTTGTCAGTCAATATCACCCGATCCTTGTCGGAAAAATGCTAATTAAATAAACTGACAGCGTGGTACCGCATTGCAATGCACGGTGTGATACGGAAAATGTCACCCCTGACTATTCTAGCGGTTCGCATATGTCAGTAAAAGAAATCAAGCTATTGAATTCTGAAAGACATGATAGATTCGACGTGATTTTCACATATAACTATACTATTATGAGCTACTTACTATATATGTGACGCGAAATATCAAATGATAGTTTGAAAACAAAATCTTGAACTATATTTCCGAGTCGGTTAATATCCAAACCGGAAAGCCTGAAACAGTTCACACACACATGGATAGTTTAATAGCATGTGAATTATCAGCAGGGCACATTGGTGGGAAGGTTGTCAGATTGCTATATGCCGCAATATATATTCATGTTCATTTAACTGTGTTTAATATGTCTATTTCAAATTCCCTTTTCCTTTTGATAGAACAAGTGAACGGTGTTTCGCATCACGAGGGAATTAGTCCTTTAGTATATGCAAATGACCAGGACACTATGGAGAAGAAAAAACGATTTCTACGACCTTCATCATTTATCAAACGAAGATCCACCACTAAGATCAACGTGAAGTCCAACGAGAACAGGAAGAACTGTGTTAGTGATGATATTGCAGGTGACAGTCAATTGGCTGAAGGACAAGATGATGTTTTTGAACAATGTAAACGACTCAAGACCGAATTGGAAACGTCCAATGATAAAGTTGATCAGTACGAAATGGAAGTTGAACTATTACGATCTCAATTACGCAGTGTTTATCGAAAGGAACTGAAAACAAGCGAGAACAACCGTGCGATAACGAGCACCGATTGCGATAGTGATGTGTCATTGAATGGAGCGACAAAAGCTGAAGATATTTGCCCTGATATACGATACAGGGCTTGCTCTGATGGCGAGTGTGATCCCAGTGAACATCATACCCGTCCGTGCAAAGAGTGTGAAAAACTATTATTAACTAGAGTGAGTGCTTTAGTGGAGGCCATTAACTTGCGAAGGTACGTTCTGCAACTGAACAAAATGACGGAGAAAGGAGAGAACGGAGCTGAGATATTTCTGAGTGAAAATGAACGGAAATTAACGAAGACGTTAGCGGAGAAGGAACTCCTGGCAAGACAGTTGAAGTCCGTGATTCGAGAACGAGACAAGATCCTGTTGGAACGTGATCGGGCTTTAGAAGAATGGGAAAAAGCAGCGAGCAAATGGGAGACCACATTGGATCAGTTGGATACATTGATGATTCAGCAAAATGAGGTGATTGAAAATATTATACTATATATACATATTCAGCAAAGTGGGGTGATAATGAAAATATTTTAACGTTAATATAATGCGAACTAGTTCTTAATCGTTGACATTTTCACTGCAACAATCTCATGTACATTAAGGCCCATCTACACGATACGATTTGTCGTATACGATTGTCATCTTGGTGTATGTGATCAAAGTGTCAACATTCGCCATCGAATCATAAACAAGAATTATGTCGTGTGCAAACAATTGTATACGCCAGTACGACAATCGTATACGACAACGTAGCCAGAATGACAATCGTAAACGATGAATCGTATCGTGTAGAAGGGCCTTTAGGTGCACGGCGTCATTTGAGATATCTCTCTGACGAGCATGCTCCAATAGTGTATACCTAAACGAACTAAAACACTGAGTGAACACTTGAGAGATATAAAAGTGCTGTGCTGCGTTGGCTGGCTTTAGAGATAGTGTAGAATACAAATCGAAAACTCTAAAAGGTTGGTGTACTGCCGAAATAGTGTGTAGGAGGTCTATATAACCAGGTTTCGAGGTAAACTATTTCGGTTGGCAGTATACCAATTCCTATAATATTCGTGCTGTTGTAAATCGTGTGTCCAGAAGGTGTCGTAATATACTTTTCCTGTTCACAATAGACACAGTGTATACTATAGTAAACATATTGGACAGTTCGTGACACGCAAACCATGAGTCCACATGCTGTGAGTCAGTGATTGACGCAGACATTTGATTCCAATATTATTGCCATTGATCTCTCACGGAATTCATTATCTTAGCGAATAAAATATAAAATAGTGAAATTTCGTAAATCAAATTTAACTTACTGTTTCAAAAAATCTCGGTTGTTCTTCTCACTCATGGAGTTGTTTTAAATACACCGAGAAAAGAATTTGGTTTCTAATCTTTTGTTCGTGCGACTAAAAGGTTATTGTTGTATTGTACTTTAACTATTTACGCGGTGACCTTCTGAGTTTTGACATGTGTTTGCCTCGATACGCTGTAAAACGAAGAAATAAAAACAAAAAAGCAAATCTTCCCATACAGGTTAAAAGCCTGCTGTGCTCAAGTCTTTAAGGTGTTTAGTGTACAGTTAAAAAGTATTTTCAATTTGATGTACATAATTGATATGGTCTTGTTTGCAATATCGCCAAATGAGACTTGTTGATGCAAACCTCGTTGTTTATAAGGTGTAGGTTTTATTTGCCGAAAGGGCGAAAACGAGAGGTTAGCATGTAAGGAAGATCTTCAAGTGTTATGTTTAGAAATGTTAATAATTTGACGGTATCTGCTCTTGTACTCGAGAAATAACGTTTTCATTCTCGTATTTTATGGACACCGCCATTTTAGAGTTTGCTCGACGGCTCAAACTCGATGTACAGCGGGGGTTTCTTTTCCATTTTGACGTCATTAAATAAGTGCAAGGAACAAAAGACACCCATTCCGTAACCAATAAGTTATTGGATTGTAATACGTTATGGTTGTAAGCGCATGCGTGTAACAGTCAATTACTAGTCCCACATTCATAGTCTCTCTCACCAGTCTACTAATTTAGGACACCTGGTACGAGGGACGGAGAAAATACGGCCGGGGGGTTAAGGTTAGAAAACTCGCTAGCCGGGGGTTAGGATCTTTGTTGTTTTGGGGTTGGTTACATACAATCCAATAACTTATTGGTTACAATGCTAAAATAATGCCAATAATTTATTGGTTACAACGTGCGGAATGGCTGAAATACAAGCACTCAATGACGTCAAAATTGAAAAGATAACGCCCGCTGTACATCAACTTTGAGCCGTCGAGCAAAATTAATTAAAATGGCGGCGTCCAGACTAGCATAAAATACGAGAATGAAAACGTTATTTCTCAAGTACAAGAGCAGATACCGTAAAACTATTAACATTTCTAAACATTATACTTAAAGTGCCTATGTCATCATTGGGGATTTTACCCATTCGTAATATTTGGGCCTCCCTGAACAAAATCATAATATAATTTGTCAGACGAAAATTTCATCTTCATGGAGTTTTTCACTGTCAAAGTTACCGGACGTGACGTCAAATGAGGCAATGCAAATCAGTTTTCTTTTGTTTCTTGCTTCAAAAATTCCTATTTTGACGTCATGTCCGGTAACTTTAACTGCCAAAAAGTCCATGAAGATGAAATTTTCGCCTTAGAAGATTCCTTTTTGAGTCATCCCTTTTAGCCTAAAGGGGAACTGTACCCAAAAAAAAAACAACTTTTAAATAAAAGGCCTAAAGTGCCTATGTCATCCTCGGGGACTTTACATATTTATACTAATTGGAACATTCTAAGAAGAATTGTAATACAGTGAACTCTCTCTAAGGCAGACACCTTCGGGGCCAAATTTGTTGTCCGCCTTAGAGAGGTGTCCGCCTTAGAGAGAGTTTTATTATAGTAAATAATGTAGAAGCGGCCGAGATTATGGGTCCGCCTTAGAACCTTTCTGGTTTTGTTTGGTCTTTATTTTTGGTTATTTTTTGTTAGGTTAGGGTTAGCTACGGTTAGGGTTAGATTTAAGGTTAGGATCAAGGTTAGGATTAGCATTAGTAGTTCTTGAAAATGAGAAGGTCCTTTTGAGTCATCCCATTTAGCCTTCACCTTACCAACCCTCGATACATGGACGATCGTCAAGCTCATATCCTCAGAAAAATGATTCTGAGTCCCGTACAGGAATCGAACCTGTAACCTTCTGATTGCCGGTGAGACGCTCTAACCATTGAGCTAACGAGACTCAGATGGAGAGCGAAGGTTACAATGATGTACTGGTTTAATTGATATATGTACTGCCTATATGCGGCAGTCACTATATATCGGTAATGCTTGGATGCGTTAATATACACACTGTTGTAGTGAATGTGGGAGAGCTCAGAGTAGACAGACGATACGTGGACGATCGTCAAGCTCATATCCTCAGAAAAATGATTCTGAGTCCCGTACAGGAATCGAACCTGAATCGAACCATCTGAGTCTCGTTAGCTCAACGGTTAGAGCGTCTCACCGGCAATCAGAAGGTTACAGGTTCGATTCCTGTACGGGACTCAGAATAATTTTTCTGAGGATATGTGCTTGACGATCGTCCACGTATCGTCTGTCTACTGCGAGCTCTCCCACATTCACGACAACATTGTGTATATTAACGCTAACCAACCCTCCTTCGCTATTTCTTTTTTAGGCGAAAGAATACGACGGTAAGACCATCAATCGTCTGCAAAGCGTCATAACAGGCCTGGAAACAGCTTTGCAAGATAAAGAAAAAGAAAACGAAGAACTGAAACAACAATGTACTAAAATGGAAGAACAATTATCGCAATCAAAGAAGGAAGCCAAAGACTTCACGAACGAACATGACGTGATTTTGAAGGCGAATTTTAATATCGCGCAGGAACTGAGGCGAGTCAATGGCGAGCTAAACGAAAGCCGCGTGAAGTGTGCCGAGTTGGCGAGTTCTGTTGAAAAAGCGCAAACGTTCCTGGAAAGAAACAAAGCAAACAGCGAACACATCGTTAAACAATGGAAACACGCCGTGAAGGATAAGAAGAAACTACAGAGAGATATTCCGGGAATTGTTCAGTCACGTGACGAGGCTATTCAGAGAAATTTGTCGACGCTTGCGCAGTTAGATCGCGTCCGAGAAGAAAGGGATAAGTTGTCAAGGAGACTGAAGAACATCGATGGTAACGGAAACATGAGTGATGCCTCGGATACTCACTGTAGTCTATCTGGATGTCAGTTTTGTACAGAGTCGGGTGCATCGACCAATGGGGTACGTAATATGCATTGAATGAACCATATGACTATGTACAGACTATGTACAGTCAAACCACTCTTAACGAACACCCCTCTTAAACGGACACTCCTCGTAAACGGACACCCCTCTTAAACGGGACACTCCTCTTAAACAATGGACACCCGTCTTAAATGGACACCCCTCTTAAACGGACACCCCTCTTAAACGGACACTTCTCTTAAACGGACACTCTTCTTAAACGGACACTCCTCTTAAACGGACACTCCTCTTAAACGGAAACTCCTTTTAAACGGACATTTCTCTTAAACGGACACCCCTCTTAAACGGATACCCATCTTAAACGGACACCCCTCTTAAACGGACACCCCTCTTAAACGGACACCCCTCTTAAACGGACACCCCTCTTAAACGGACATCCCTCTTAAACGGACACTCCTCGTACACGGACACTCCTCTTAAACGGACACCCCTCGTAAACGGATACTCCTCGTAAACGGACACCCTCTTAAACGGACACCCCTCTTAAACGGACACCCCTCTTAAACGGACACCCATCTTAAACGGACACCCCTCTAAACGGACACCCCTCTTAAACGGACACCCGTCTTAAATGACATCCCTGTTAAACGGACACCCCTCTTAAACGGACACTCATCTTAAACGGACACTCATCTTAAACGGACACCCCTCTTAAACGGACACCCCTCTTAAACGGACACCCGTCTTAAACGGACACCCCTCTAAAACGGACACTCCTCTTTAACGGACACCCCTCTTAAACGGACACCCCTCTTAAACGGACATCCCTCTTAAACGGACACTCCTCGTACACGGACACTCCTCGTACACGGACACTCCTCTTAAACGGACACCCCTCGTAAACGGATACTCCTCGTAAACGGACACCCTCTTAAACGGACACCCCTCTTAAACGGACACCCTCTTAAACGGACACCCATCTTAAACGGACACCCCTCTAAACGGACACCCCTCTTAAACGGACACCCGTCTTAAATGACATCCCTGTTAAACGGACACCCCTCTTAAACGGACACTCATCTTAAACGGACACCCCTCTTAAACGGATACCCCTCTTAAACGGACACCCGTCTTAAACGGACACCCCTCTAAAACGGACACTCCTCTTTAACGGACACCCCTCTTAAACGGACACCCCTCTTAAACGGACACCCCTCTTAAACGGACACCCCTCTTAAACGGACACCCTTTATAAACGGACACCCTTCATAAACGACCACACTTTGTAAACGGACACCTATCTGTGGTCCCGGCCATCTCTTTAGTAAAATACTTATTTATAACCCTCTCAAGTGGACACCTTTCTTAAAGGGCACTGTCATGATCTGTGCATGTGCGAGCTTTCGCTATCAACTTGAAAAGTTTGGCCTGAATTTTGTATTTGCATTATGGCGTCACGGCAGTTGTCATAACGAGCCAGGTCTGATTAGCCTGCGTGCATACCCCACCCGGCTATTTTCTAAGTGTTCTCTTTATTATTTTCTATTATGTTTTCTGTGAAAATTATTGATGAATTTCATTTATTATGTTTATTGGCTAAAACTGTTTCTTTACAATGACTCAATTTCTCGTTCTTTGCCTTTTCAGAGGACATTGAACTACGAGGAGATTAACGTTTGTATTCCAAAGGTACACTGTTGATTACATTTGTTCTGAATCAATTTTAATACCAGCATATTTTTAACACTACTACTTCATTTCTATTATTTATAGACAGCAATATCGGGAGCTAGTTTCTCTTTGGAGTCTGCCATTATCGGAGGTCACAGTACAGTTATGATAACGAACCTTGATGACATTCTTGTGAAACATCACAACGTAAAGTAAGTGATGAAAATTATTAAACACTTATTGACCGCGAGCGGGAGGTATTTACGGCAAAATTGTCCTGCCCGCAGTCTTTCAGTACAGACCGAGCGACGAAGCACCGAGGTCAGGGGCGTCGCCAAGGGGCGTCGCCAAAGGGGACTGAGGTGGACAATTCCGGCCACTTTTCTTCAAAACCAATTTTGAAATTCTTCTAAATCCGGCGAGAAACACTTGGGGGGGATGGGTGTTAGGTCCACATAATACTTTGGGTTAGGTTTTCGAGCATGTTTGGGATTATAAAGTTCGTGATTTAGTTTTAGGGTTAGCACTACCAGAAACAGCCATTGAATTACGTGGAGCACTTCTGCTGGAAACCAAGCTATTCTGCCTGGTTGTCAAGGCATTTTACCAGTTGAAGCGATGTCTGCGATGACGTCATCATTCTGTCCCCACTTCTCCTGGTCTGGCGACTCCATTGTCCGATGTCTGTGCGAAAAGACAAAGGGCTGGATAATTTTAACACTTACTTACTGCATGGGACTGAGGGAAACAGTATGTTTTGTGGTCTCGAGACTGTCGAAACATCGACGGTCGCAGGACCACAAAACATACTGCTTTCCCGAGGTCCCAGTAAATAAGTGCTTTATTATCATACCATATCATATAAGTGTCAAAGAAAAAAAAACGTAAAGATATGAGATATTTTATTCTTCAAACATTAAATTAAATACAATTAAGGCGAAAGGAGAGTTCATGCAGTTCAAATTGTTAAGTTCAATAAAAAGTCCAAAGGTCGCGTTTTCACGTTGTATTTCACGTGATTTTTTCATTATTGACGGTCAACAACATATTATTGTCCTCTCAGAGCTATTGCTGGGAAACAGCTAAATTTCGTCACTTTCACGTGATACACTCTCGACCAATCACGTACTAGAAAAAGAGAACTTTGACACTTGGTATATAATAAGGTTTTTTATTACATGACTTCTAAATTTCCTACATTTTCTCAATTTTTTAAAACTTTTCAGTTGTTTTGTAAAGACAAGTCTTTACCGATTTGTAGACCGCTCAGGAACCAATCAGATTACCGGCTCACGAGCCAATCCTGCATATAGTAACATTAATAATTCATGAGGAAAACACAAAGGAAAATCATGACCGTATCGTGCTTTTATATGTGATAAAGATTCGTCCTGATTTACATAAACTTTTAATTCCTTCGATTTTCTCGGCGAAAATGGCTTGATGGTAAACATAGTTATTTAGATGCAGTCGTTTTTGAAGCCGTTCAAAACACTCGCAGCAGTGTTTTATCGGGTCTAAAATACTTGGCTATCACCTCGTGTTTTAAACCCGACAAAATACACTCGCGGAATATTAAAGCAAAATAATAATTGAAGGATGCAAACTTTGAGTTTCTTTTCGAGGAAATAAGCTCAAAATTTCGCAGCTTTAAATTTATTATTTCACTTTATTAAGTGAACGTAGTTATTTGCTACTGTTCCATTCTATGAAATAATATCGCAAACGAGTTTTCATCTCAGTAGCACTTAAAGTTGTCGCTTTATGTCACAGTCTGTAACTTTCGAACTTGATTCGTTTCTAGGAAATATGATGACGTTGTTGTCGTGAACCAACAAAATGTTGTCGGCGCTGATGTTGCCATCGTGAGAAAACTGATGACGGAAGGTGGAACTGATCTTAACTTGGTGAGTTGAAATAAATGGGCGGTTTTAAATGAAGGCCTTGCAAACATCCCACGTGTCATTTTACATATGAATTGAGTATTTCATGTGTAAAACGATAATTCCACATGCCATTTCACATGTGAATCGAGTATTTGGGTAACTTTTGGAGGAGATTTTTAAAAGATTATAACTTATATATAATGCAACGCTCACTACCCTTATGTAAGAGTTAATTACCTCGAACGAGGGATGTATGCTATATAGAACCCCGAGGACGCGCGTAGCGTTCGAGTGCTGTATATCGCGTATATCCTGACGTTGGAGGTAATTAACTGACTTATTACATGATTGAGGAGGTTTTCTAACAAAGTTTTGTCCATTTTTCCACCTTGGACAAAGATTTTCCTAGTTTTTTCTTCATTTCTTATCTAATTAGTATTCATAGAGTTGTATGCTATATACATTATACTTTATTATACTGTACATCAAGGAAACTGAGTACATCAAAGAAACCCAACTCAATCATGAAATAAGGTAGTTTGAGCACTCTGGCCCCATATCACTTCATGCTCTCTGGATGCACGAGCCACATGCAGTTGTCACCGACTATTGTAGTAGTATAAGTACGGGTCACTCTTACATTTAGATTGTTCCATAACTGCACTGATGAGCTGTAGTACACCGAAACACGTGTCTGCAGATTGAACTAAATTATAACTTATATATTACTTATAACTTATATATAAATTATAACTTATATATATAACTTATTACACTTTGTAATAACATCTTATTAACCTCGTCCGCTTGACCTCGGTTATTTTACTCTTTTCTCGTATTTTTGCTTATGCTGTTCCAACTTGTATTTTATTGATCTCCCTTGAATATAAATACACTTGATATGTGAGAATGGTCCAAATATGTGAAAATGTTCCAATTCAATGTGTGAAAAATGTTTTTCACATGTGAAACATTTCTAAGGAAGAAAACCTTTTGTGGTCATTACCAATAGATAGATAGATTTATTTTAGTAGGGTAGTCCATTCAGCCAAATCTGGTATTCAGAGGGGCCCTACATTATTAACTAAATACATATGAAAATAACGAATACCCTAAGTTACAAGATTGAATTAAATATATGGTAGAATGAAAAATTTAAGTTACAAAAGTTAAAAAGTGATTACGTATTTGAGTTTTAAAACTGTTCAGCGACGAGGATTGTTTAATCTCATTAGGCAGAGAATTAAAATGATAAGCAGCTGAATATTTAAAAATTTTCTTAAAAAAATATTGAACAAGGTATTCAGTAACCATATCATGTAGACATCTGTATACCAATGTACATTGATGCATAATTCTCCTGGTTTCTAAGTTTATGCATTTCAGCTGTGATATGGCGATACTGGATGATGAATTTTGTGTTATTACTCGAGCCCCTTTATAAGAAAACATAAATTTAGCATTTCAAGTTTCCATCTGTTTATCTTTTTAGACATTGCGACGATACAAAGCACCGTGTGAGATCACATTTGAGACAGAAGTTCCAATTTCGAAGAAATCTAAATTGGGTATGTAGGATCTAATTACGGATGATTTATTTATATGATTTATTAAACCAACATATTTTTTTTCTTCTCTATTCATTCAAAGGTTGTGGAATTCACTGGGGAGTTTACATCAAAGATCTTACTCCGGATAGCCAAGCACATAGATATAGTAACTTGGAGACTGGTGACTACATTAATGTGGTACTTAGTCCGTTTATTATTATGCGAAAATAGATAACCTTTACGGCCCTTGGTGAGGCTATTCTGCACTCACACAGTTGATGTAGTGACGTCATACCAACAATTCACGAAGTTGATCGGAAAATACTCGGTCTATCTTCGTGTTGCACGAAATATAATATTCCCCGCGAATTTTATTCATAATCATTGCGGTGCTTGAACTTGTAAACAAAAGACTAAAAAATGTGGGAAAAGGGGGCAATTGTTTTGTCGGTTTTATCAATGTAATGTATGACAAGATATATTACAATTTATCTCAGGAGAATCCATAGATTACAAACATGTTAAATACCCCATAGACGTTATAGGCACTAAAGGACATTGGCAACAAAAATTAAGTTTGTCTAATATGAAAGAACTCGTAAAATGATAGAGTAACACCTTTTACAACTTTTCCGTATTTTACTTCGTTTTTGAAATATCTCAGTTTGTTTGATATGTAAATGAGATGGTCTCTGACGTCAGGTGTGGGGTAGAGAATTTTCACTCATTAAAAAATGTCTTATATCTCAGTGATTGCTAAGTTTACAACGTTCATTATCGTGGGGAGTTATTATACTCACACTTTCAAGTAAATTTGTGGAACAAACTTGAAGATGTAGCTAATATTTTAATGAGTGAAAATTCTCCACCCCACACCTGACGTCAGACACCATCTCATTTACATATCAAACAAACTGAAATATTTCACAAACGAAGTAAAATACGGAAAAGTTGTAAAAGGTGTTACTCTATCATTTTACGAGTTCTTTCATATTAGACAAACTTAATTTTTGTTGCCAATGTCCTTTAATAAATCCTCTCTTCATCAAAAATATCCTTTCTTCCTTAATGTTCTCTACCATCCTTCCTTTCTTCTTTCTTTTAACCTTCCGTTCTTTCCTTTCATCGTGCCTTTCTTCCTTATTACCAATAACGTTTTATTCCTTTAGATAAATGGAAAAAATCTGACGAAAATTTTATCGTCTGCCTTGGATAAATTCTCGAAAAGAGGCGACAAAATGAGCGTGCAAGTTTCAAGAAAACTCTTTCCTTCAGCAATGAAGGTAAGACCCTCAAAAGGACCTTTCTGTTTTTGTTTGGTTAGGGTTAGGGTTAGGGTTAGGATTATTATTGGGATTAGGGTTAGACTATAGTTCTTGACAATGAGAAGGTCCTTTAGAGTGGTAACTACTGGTTAATTCCTGTCATGAACATTTTTTTTGTACTTTTGTTCCCAGTGTCCTTGTCATTACACGGCCATGAGAAAGCTTAAAATATTACCACGTGACAAATATCCCAATCGTGATTCAGTGATTTCCATCGAAAGCAACCAATCACTTGCAGCCTCTAGCATCAGTTCCATTCCTTCTTATATCTCGAGCATCGACTCCGCATCTATCTGCTCTCCAACAGCTTCCGAATCTGAGGGATACTTCAAAGTGGATCGAAAGGCGCCTGAAATGTTTACGATTGAGACTGGGGTGCCTCCGACTATTGCCGAAGAGTTTTCTACAGATGATAATATTTTCCATTCGACGAGTGGCCGAGTGCGCAGTCTTTCTCACCTAGGAAAACCAAAGCACTCGAAAAAGGATTCCCTTAGTAGAGCCCAGTCTCTTACACATTCACTGTACTCTGAGAGCGGGAGAGCAAGAAGCATGTCTCGTTCTTCTGGACCGTTTTGTAGTAATGGAAGTATTGCTTCTGTGAAACATCTGCGTTCAGTTTCACCTAAACCTGCAGTGTTTACAGTGCCAATTTCACAGGAAAGGTATGCATAGTTATGGCAAAAACACTAGCGCAAGGTTGGACGGACGGACAGAAAGAAGGAAAGAGGGAGCGAGGGAGGGAGGGAAGGAACGAAGGAAGGAACGAAGGAAGGAAGGAAGGAAGGAAGGAAGGGAGGGAGGGAGGGAGGGAGGGAGGGAGAGGGAGGGAGGGAGGGAGGGAGGGAGGGAGGGAGGGAGGGAGGGAGGGAGGGAGGGAGGGAGGGAGGGAGGGAGGGAGGGAGGAAGGAAGGAAGGAAGGAAGGAAGGAAGGAAGGAAGGAAGGAAGGAAGGAAGGAAGGAAGGAAGGAAGGAAGGAAGGAAGGAAGGAAGGAAGGAAGGAGGAAGGAAGGACCGATCGATCTATCGATGTGTATATTAGGTATCAACATTTGTTTGTTTTTGCATTTTATGCAGAACTCGCGTTATTCGTTTGGACAAGCGATCAGGAGAGAGCTTAGGAGTGGAGATTAATGGTGGAAATTGTATTGGTATTTACGTCACTGGGTTTATCAAACCAAGTTTAGCTGAAGAAGCTGGTATGAGAGTCAGCGATAGATTGTTACAGGTAAACAAAGTTTTAAGCTCAATAGCTCTATTGCATTATAATGTAAACGTTTATATTAACATGAAAGCAACAAGGAACATTCTGGAGCATAGGAGGCAGGATTGTGGACTCGACTCGGGTGACGCGCCACTATGGGGAATGCAAGATTGCGGCTCAAGCGGGCAAAAGCTCAAGTGACCTGAACAAGGCAAGTCACTTTACGCGACTAAACATCAGTATGATGGGGAAAATTGGAAATTTCCGTTCGTAATGTTCGAGTTTTGAATAATTGGTTCGATATCCTTTCAATGGTGAGACTTGCATTTCACTTCTTTCTCTGGCTTTAATTCCCTTAAGATAACCTAAATTTGTTGTATAAATTTTTCTGTTAGGATACTTTTGTTAATCTTTAACTTTGGTGAATTGCCGTGATTGTCAACCAAAACTCTCAAAAACGCTTGTCGCTTGGACATATATGTCCCTTTTCTATTAATTTGTGATAGTAATTTTCCAGGACAAGCTTACCTCAATTGTAGTCACTTGGACCGCCATCTTGGATTACCCGTTTGAGCCCACTGATCTCTAAATGAAGACTGGATCGAGCAACTATTGTTCAGAAAATGAAGCCGGAAGTCCGCCATTACTAAGGGACCAACTGAGAATCCTATGAGGTTTTTTGATGGTTTATGTGCTTTTACCATCGACAAAATAAAATAATATTACTATAAAGACGACCAGAAAGCATTTTTCAAATAACTGGGTAAAACGATTCATCGCCTACCTACAGATTTACTGCGACTTTGGTCCCTTAGCAATGGCCGCCGTTGACTCTAATTATCCAGTGAGAGAAGCCTGATATGAGACGTCAAATTAGGTTGAAGATTTTATGCATTTAATGTTAACAAAGAAACTATATTGGCCAGACACTCAACCTATTTTGCGAGCGTCACAGTTTGATTTGCTTGCAAACTCGGAGTTTCTAATGGTCTCTCGTTAATTTACATTATGCAAATATGCAGGCTTCAAAATCAGCTCATCAGATACAATAGAAAGCTCAATCCAGTCTTTATTTAGAGATCAGTGGCGCGCTACCTAAACAATGGTCATGTTACGAGCCTGCAATCTCTTATATATACTCCTATATCTATACTCTCACCTACATAACATGCACCAGGATATGAAATGGACTCGATTAATCATCGCAGTGTTTTAACGTACTTTAAATAATCTAACTTACTCATCCTAAATCTTTGGTGCACTTTTTCAACTAGTTAAATAGTTACCCATTGAGTCAAGTCACTTTGGATTATGCCACAAGGATTATGCGAATGTCGGGGACTTGTAATTATATTAGAATGGAAGTCCAAAATTATTCAAGTGAGTTGTATATGTAACTTTAAATGTATATTTATCCAATGATTTCTTATCCATTAAAGTGCGATGAAGCGAGATTTTTTATTTGATATTTTTGAATGGAAAATATTCAAAACTAAGATTCTGTATTAAAATATTGTTTAGGTACAAATAATCCATTGGAAATTCCTTTTCCATTTACTCTTTCTACCCTGATTTATGCGACAAATTATAAGGGGTCTGAGACGAGTAGTGACGTAATACCTTTGCAAACGCTATTGTTTACAGCCCTATCACAGGAATGTTATTATTATTATCTTCATCCAACGCCAGTCGGTGCCAGTGGCGGCGCCAGGAATACGATTAGTCACTTTTTTGGCTAGGCCCAGGTCTGAGAAGGGAGGCATAGGTGCCGAAATTTTGAAATCTAGAGTCTCGCAAATGCCATTTCCTGCATTCTGGGGGAAGATTTTACAGAATTATGAAGGTCATAAAACGTCAGTATACATGTCAAAATTTAGAATTTGTTTATGAATTAGTAGGGTTTTCCCGTAAATTTACATTTATGGAATACAGGAATTGATGCTTACCTAAATGATAAAAGGTTTATATCAATTATACTGTATCTGTAACTCGCCTCGTGAGTTACACGCGTGACGCGCGTCTCTCCACTCTCACGGGCAGCGCGACGCACGCCGGCAGCACGGCACTGTCGGCAGACATCTTTTTTTTTCTCCCAAGACTTACATTAAGTAAAGCCTGTAAAAGTATACCTTAGTGCCTATTTTTGGGACGGCACACATTCTTTTTCGGTTACCCTGGCCTACCCGTGGCGCCGCCCCTGGTCGGTGCCATGATATAATTCTTCCTCCAGCTCACTCTGTCCAGCATAATCACACGCAGTTCATCACCTTCAAGTCCAGTGTCTTCTTCAAGGACTTTCTTCAGTGTGGTGTTATGTCGCCCAGCTCTTCTGTGTACATCCGGTTTCCGTAATAACACTCTTCCTGCTGGTTCGTTGTGTCTTGCTGCATGACCATCTAGTGCGAGCCTCCTCTGCCTTGTGATGGTTGATAGGTGATGATATGACCCATACAGTGCCTTGTTAGTGGTGCGTGATTTCCATGAGATGTTTTGTATCATCCGCAGCATTCTGGAGGCAGTTCCATCAATTCGTTTGGAGAGTAATTTAGTTAATGTCAGGAATTTTGCTATTGAAAATTAACTTTAGCTACCTGGCTGCGAAGGTATTTACGTCACAGGCCTATTATACACATATTCCCGGCCGCGCGGAATTTGTCGCATAAAGTTCATCATGTTTGAGGTTTTGGGATGTAAAAGGACACGATATTAAGTTTTAATGACATAAACTTATTTTTTGATCCTTCATCAGCAAAAATATCAAATACAATTTTTCGTTTCATAGGCACTTTAAAGTGCATGTAACGTCTGTGGGGATTTAACATATTTGTAATCTATGGATTCTCCTGAGATAAATTGTAATATATCTTGTCAGCTGAAAATTTCATCTTCATAGACTTTTTTGCTGTTAAAGTTGACGGAAATGATGTCATAGAGGGCATCTGTCTATATAACCTCTTTACAGATTCCCGCTATGACGTAATTTCCGTCAACTTTAACAGCAAAAAAGTCTATGAAGATGAAATTTTCAGCTGACAAGATATATTACAATTTTTCTCAGGAGAATCGATAGATTACATATATGTTAAATTCCCACAGACGTTATAGGCACTTTAATAGAAATCGACCATGATATGGAACTTTTTGTTGCACCAAAATTTAGTGTATGTTTGTATCTTTGTTTAATTTTTTGTGTATGTTTGTATCGACAACATTCTACCCCTGAAACCGGAAGTCACCTTTCGACCTCCCTGCATATATACGCCACTTGCGTTCGAAGAACTGGTGACTACCCTCGTGGTTTGATTTCTTGTCAAAGATTCGATTATGCGCAATAAAATGCCTTATATCTTGGAAACATCCATGCTTCTAAGATTTTATTTGCAAAGCTTTCATTCCATGCGCCAGGGACATCATCAGAGCTTTACTGAATGTTGTATGGTGTTTGGGTTTGTCAGCTATCGCGTAATATACAACTCATGGTTGTCTATCTTTATTACGTGATAGTTGACGTTTCCAAACACCATGTGTTATTTTCTGTTGGCTGAGGCACGAAAGAAGCAGAAAATGTTTTTCTCACACGCTGGAGGAGGACTATGGAGAGTGAGAAGCAGTAAAGGCCATTTTTTTGTTGTTACCTCGTAATGGCCTGACCTGTTTTCCCACCAACCCACCCTACAAATTCCTAAAGATACGGTTCAGTGATAATGACATTGTTGTCACGGAGGATTATCTAGAGTAGTTTTCTTTGTAGGCTAAGTTGCTTTTAAAAAATTGTGTAAAAGTTACACATTTTTTTACAAGCAACTGAGCTTACAAACAAAACTACTCTATAGATAAGCCTCTGACAACAATCAACACAGCAGTGTACACGAGAAGCAACGTTCAGTAAAGCTCTGACGATGTCCCTGGCGCATGGGACGAAAGCTTAGCAAATAAAATCTACATGGATGTTTCCACAGACTCTTATTAAGATATAGCGACTCAATACAAAGGCTTCAAACAACATCATATGCCTTATATTCGTTTAGTGGCAAATAAGAAAGCTTCCACTCTTATATTTATTATTTATTTAATAATTTGTTGACATACACATATGTTATTTACCGGCTGGGAGGTCTGTATGGAGAAACGTTTCCCGAGGTGAAGGACGTTTTTGAGACCAAGGGAAATATTTCTCAACACGGACCGACCAAAACGGTGAATTATTTATTTATTTTTTCCTTAATATCATGGCTTGTTTTTTTTGGTCGTCATCAGTATTTCTAGTCAGTGGACAAAATATAGGAAAGTCTGTTCTTTTACCTTGTTTACCTAAATTGAGACTTAAGTTATTAAGTCGCTTTTCGGATAACAAAACTCACTTATATGTCTTTCAATATGTTCAATCTCGTTTGAGTTCATTTTCAAATGTTTTTAGAATATTATACGGCTTATAAAACGCATTTAAAACTGAAATTATGTCGAGCGGACCGCTCGTTAGCCAATCAGAAACTATTGGACCAAGCAAAACTACCAACCCTATACAATAGAAGACTCCAAGACATAATTACCTTATGTACAAATTAAAGAACGGATTAGCACCAGAAAATGTAGCAGAAATATTTCACATGAGCAGAAAGAGATATAACCTTCCCCGTCCACCTTTTGATCTTTTAACATACAGCCTATCGACATCGGCCTGGGGATGCAGCGTACGATATATGGTCATAAGTTTTCGTGTTTTCCGATCCATTTGTTGCAATTCTGCTTTGGTCCAATCTATGATTCCAGCTCCGTATCTGATTATTGACACTCTTGTATTTATTGCTTTAATTGTGTTTCCTCCATTTAGCTTAGACTTAAGTATCGTTTTCAATCTACGGAAATATTCTTTCTGGATCTTTTCCTTCATTTCAGCATGCTTTATATTGTCCGCCTCTAGCACACCGAGATATTTATATCCTTCGTTGTCCTCGCTTTTCAGTGACCGTATCTTTTTTCCACCAGGAAGATGGATTCCTTCACTTTGAATCACTTTTCCTCGCTTCATAGTCAGTGTTGCGCATTTGGATATCCCAAATTACATTCGTATATCCTCAGACACAATTCTAACTGATTGAATTAGGGAATCTACTTGGTTTTCATTTTTCCCGTAGAGTTTGAGATCGTCCATAAAAATCAAATGATTAACCAGTCCACTGCCACCTCCCATCTTTATTTTTCGCAGCACTAGAGTTAGTGGGATTAGAGAGATTACAAATAGTATCGGGGAAAGGCTATCTCCCTGGAAGATTCCTCTTTTTATGTGTATTTCACCCAATACTGTACTTCCTGCTGTTAGCGTTGTCTTACATTGGCACATACTGTTCTGGATTAGTTCAATCAAATTCTGTGCTACACCAAATATCGTCATGCAGTGAAGTATCCATGAGTGTGGTACCATGTCAAAAGCTTTTTTGTAATCCACCCAAGCCATTGCGAGCCCTGTTTTCCTTCTTTTGCAGTTTTTGATAATCAATTTGTCAATTAGTAGTTGGTCCTTTGTCCCTTTTGATTTTCTTCGACAACCTTTCTGTTCTTCCGGAAGAAGATGCTTTTCTTCGAGATGTTCATACATCTTATCCGCCAACACTCCTGTTAGCAACTTCCACATAACTGGTAAGCAGGTAATTGGTCTGAAGTTAGTCACCTCACCTCCCTTATCTTTATCTTTCATTACCAGCACCGTCCTCCCCTTCGTCATCCAATCTGGTACAGAATTGTGTTGTAGGCAATCATTCAGTTGACTTGCAATTCTCCCTTTCAATGAAGTAAAGTTCTTGATCCAATATCCTTGCATACCATCTGGACCTGGTGATTTCCAGTTCGGCATTTTTCTTAGTTGTTTCTCAATTACGTCTACTGTCAAATCAATATTTTCTTGCTTTTCAATACCAATTAGATCATTCCCCAGTTCTTTAATCCATTCTGCCTCACTGTTATGTTCTGTGCTTTTCCCCCAGATGCTATCCCAGAAGTTTCTGCTCTCGTCGACATCTGGTATGATGTTATCCCTCTCTACTCCTTCGATATCTTCAAAAAGCCTTCTCTGGTTGGATTCGAACAGTCTATTTTGATTGTAAAATTTACCTCTGTCCTCGTATCTCTTCAGTTTTGCAGCTTGTGCTGTCAGTCTCTGTTTCAGCTCCTCCAGCACTACCTGGTATCTTTTTCTGGGGATATTGTATTTCTTTCTCATTTGTTGTTTAATATCGTTCCTTGTGCAATTTCCTGATTTTATCCTGTCTAATCTACTAATATCTTGTCTAAGTTGTTTTATCTTTTGTTGTATCCTTCTCTTCCACCATGGTTCTTCATTCTTCCTGGTTTGTCTCTTGATGCCCAACTTTCTCCCAACAACTACTTATTATTATTATTATTATTATTATTATTATTATTATTATTATTATTATTATTATTATTATTGTTATTATTATTATTATTATTATTATTATTATTATTATTATAATACGGACCGGAAAAAATAAACATCCTCAGTTCACCTCTCTAATACACTTGTTTCGAACACATTATTAATATTTGATAATTACTCCTAACACACTAATGACTATATGTTTAATGCAATAATTATTTTTATAGATGTGGATGATGTTTTAAAAGAAGGTACTTTAGATTCATTATGCGTAAGGTACGTGTCCAGAAAATAATCTCACAAACGAAGCTGCAAATCTCGCTCACTTGCTTGCTTCGTTTTATTCGTCTCTTCTTTCGTTTAATTTTTTATCGCTTTTTCCTTATTAACACAGAACGCGTATCTCTCACAAAGCAAACCTTCCCACTGAACTGAGTTACGCCATCGGGGACAAACTTCGTGTGATCAATACCCGAGCGGATTACGACCCTCGGAAAGAAACGTGGAGTTGGTTTGCTGTCCGTGAACGCCTGGGGGAAAATGGTGTGAAAGAAGAGGGCTTGATTTCAGCAATGAATTAGTAAGTATTATTTTATTTCAATAACGCCAAGTAATGGCACGCAATCGATGCATCATCTCGTAGAGTAATTATTTAATTATTGTAATCATTTCTAGATTTATTATGATTTATTTTAAAATTAATTTCTGTTGGAAAATGTATGGAACCTTAATTTATTCAGATCAACCATGCTCAGATATACTACTTTAAATCCCTGGCAAACACCTGTATAACTGTGATAATCCTAGATCCTTTAAAACTATTTGCTTGAAGTGTAATTCGTTTCGCAGCATTACTTGTACTATCACTCATGTTGTTCTTAATATTAGATTGATCAAACACGGCTGTGGCTCTGGGTGGCAGCAATGGTGTGTTTTTGCGCTTGGGCTGGGCTTTGGTTATCTCGATCCTTTACCATTTCTGATAATGAGTTATTGATCATAACTAATCTTGGCGAGTTGGCGGGTTGTAGAAATGGAGTGTTGTGGCCTTCTGGAGCTACAGTTGTTGTGTATATTATTAAATTAACCCATTATTTCTAAATATACTTTTAAATTCTGGGTCCGCAGTAATTGGCTATACACTTGCGGTCACCCTGCCATTGTTTTATTACTACGTAATATATGTTAGGTTTCTTTTCTTGCTAATAAAATAAAATAAATATTTTAACGTCTTTTTTCTCCCATTAGTTCTCCTGAACTAGACTATGCAGTCTCGCATACCAAGTTAGTTTCCAGCGGTCGAGAATCGGAAGAAGACGGAATGTTGAATGACGAAAATATTCGCAATAAATATAATAATGTGGGAAGAAACTCTGGAGACAGGAGGTCGATACTACGGCGTTATAGAGGATCAAAACGAAGATCTAGCATTGAAAGTCTTGGATCTGAAACAGATTCTCGATGTGAACGTAAGTTCATTATGATAACCCAAACTATAGTTAGTTAATTATATAAAGAAGTAAAGTGTTCCACGTTAGTAATTTTCTCGACTACAAATTAAAATCGTAATCTTCGTTAGTTGTATTACTATAATACTCGAGAAATAACGTTTTCAATCTCGTATTTTATGCTTCTGGAGTCATTGAGTGCTTGTCTTTTGTTCCTTGCACTCAAGTTGCGTCAAAATTGATAAGAAACCCCCGCTGGACCTCGAGTCTGAGCCGTCGAGCAATCTCGAAAATGGCGGCGTCCAGAAGCATAAAATACGAGAATGAAAATGTTATTTCTCGAATACAAGAGCAGATATCGTAAAACTATTAACATTTCTAAACATTATACTTAAAGGCCTTTTATTTAAAAATAATTTAGTTTTTGGGGACAGTTCCCCTTTAATGTTACCGCGGAGTTAAATTATCTGCTGTTTGTTTTCTTTGCAGACAAGACAACTGGTTTCTATGAAATCTTGCAAGAAAAACAAGTATAAAACATCTCCACGATCCAGTTTCATAAAACAGATTTTCAAGGTAGTGTTTTGTTAGTACCGCAACAATGGAGTATACACGTTGGAGGGGATTACACTAGAAACTTGAATTTCTATGGAAGGAAAAAGTTTAAATATAAAGCCAAGCATGTTATGAAATTACATTGTATAAATAGACAATTTAAATAACTACATTGTGTATTTTTATTTTTTATCGTGTATTGTAAAAATAGGCAATTTTGCGTCGTACTGGTAGAATATCTATTGTACATTATAATGACTGATGTGAAAATTTAGGATATTTTGCATTTAGTAATTCGTTATAGAAAAACTAATTAAAATAATATTTATGAAGATGTGTATGTATGTTTGAGAGAGTGGAAGGAAGGAAGGAAGGAAGGAAGGAAGGAAGGAATAAGGAAGGAAGGAATAAGGAAGGAAGGAAGGAAGGAAGGAAGGAATAAGGAAGGAAGGAAGGAAGGAAGGAAGGAATAAGGAAGGAATAAGGAAGGAATAAGGAAGGAACGAAGGAAGGAAGGAAGGAAGGAAGGACGGACGGAAGGAAGGAATAAGGAAGGAAGGAATAAGGAAGGAAGGAATAAGGAAGGAAGGAATAAGGAAGGAAGGAAGGAATAAGGAAGGAATAAGGAAGGAACGAAGGAAGGAACGAAGGAAGGAAGGAAGGAAGGAAGGAAGGAAGGAAGGAAGGAAGGAAGGAAGGAAGGAAGGAAGGAAGGAAGGAAGGAAGGAAGGAAGGAAGGAAGGAAGGAAGGAAGGAAGGAAGGAAGGAAGGAAGGAAGGAAGGAGTTTTGAAAGGTACAGAACTAATGTTTATCTCGTGAAATGCAAATTTACTGTCAAAGATGAAATGTATCCTTATTCAAACAGACCTCTAATAGCGTAGAGTCTGGCTGCTATTAATAGCTCAAAAAGCGGACAAACAAACCAAATTTGACTCACAAATGATTGCAAATGAGCTATTTTCTTTTGTTATGGCCGCAAGACTTATGGGTAAAAGCGGACAAACATCGATGCTGACGTCATCTCGACGGAGCGCTATTGGCCCAGAAATACAAAACAAGCATTGGAATAATTATGTTGACAGGTACCAGTTCCTCGCTCTATAGTAAACTAACTATAGGTGCACAAATTAGTTCATTGACTTCCTACTCTTGATTTGTCGTGGGCATATTTAAACTTTGTATATAACTTGTTTAGAGAGTAAGGAAAGAGCAGATGACGAAGAAGATCATTCAACTATATAATATACAATCCCGACCCATATGTCTCTATAGTGAATTATATAGCTTAATTGTTATGTAAGATTGGGAGTTCGTTATCATTACAGGTATGTGTATATAGCGCCTTACGTGTTGTTTTTTTAAAACAGTTCTTGTTCTACATATTATACCTTATACAATTTGTTCGGGTTTAGACTAACGCTGTGTAAATACTATAAAAGCATGTAGTTTTCAGTACGGCTTTGCATCCGTGTCTGCGTGTGAACGTGGTGAAATGTGAATTACAAGCGTAAAAACAATGAAAGTTACCTATTAGGGCGACAATACAACATACTATAGACACTGGATAACGGATATTTTATATTGAATATAACATTCACCTAAAATGAAATGAAAGAAAGATAAAAATACTCTAAAAGGTTGATACGTTTCGAGCGAATGCCTTAGTTTGTCAGTTCACTCTCTAAGGGAGCTGTCATTAATTCTACCCTCAGAAGGAAAAGTGCTAAAACTAAAACAAAATGTATAGTTGGGTCATGAAACCATCCAGGGAAATTTAGTTGGGTCACGAAACTTTAACAAGAATTTTCAGTTTTCCTTCTGCCCCCCTTCCCGGGTGGAATTAATGACAGCTCCCAAACGAAGGGCCTTCGCTCGAAACGTTAGACCTCCTACACATTATATTCAATTTGTATTTCTATACATTAGCTATGCACCAAAAACACTTCAATGAAAGAAAATTCCTCGTTAATTATACCTTTTTTTCGAGCACTTATCTCATGCTATAATTAGGGCTACAAACATCAGCCACACGGACCGTCAACTTATGATGTGCAGAAGACGTCAGTTGGCAGAATAAGTACATTTTAACAAGTATTATGAGCACGCTGAAGTAAAGCAAGGAGCATTTAATAAATTCAAAAATGTGTTCACATTTATTCCAATGCCCCCCGTTAATTCAATAAACACGCGTGAATACAAAGTAAGGCAAGCAATCGAAAGGATAGTTTCCATTCAGAAACATAGTTTACTCCGAAGAGTGTAAATTTAAACTAAGCTGCGGGTAAGTTTTGTTTCTTAGTTCAGTTTAGTTTAGTAGATTTATCACTCTTTTAGGTGAACGGAATACCCCAACAGGCTAGAAGCCCAATTGATAGAGGTTCCGAGGGCCTACGAAGTAAGGTCGTTATCCGAGAAGACCCGAAAGTTTTACCATTTGCTGGTATTATTGCAAAGGCAGCACTTTCTCCTCAATTATTTTTAAGACCCTGAGTGGAGGTCCGACCCAGGATTTGAACCTGTGACCGCTAGACTTGTACAAGTACCACAAGTATGTAAGTATTCAACTTTATCGGGGTTGTGGGTTAGCTCTCGATTATTACCTACTATATTATATCTTTCTGGGGGTCATTTTTCTAAAACCTCTCGACCTCACGGATCGCTATAGATGTTCCATCTGTACAAGCATTTAACTAAGTCCACGTCTAAGCAGTTGTCACTAAATCCAATTATGTTTCATATGCAGTGACTTGTGTTATTTTTAGAGAGCTATTAATTTGAAACGAAATCAAAGTTCAGGAATGCATATGCAAAACTTCCAAGAAAAAACATTAAGCGAGGTTATATCCACTTGAATTTTCTCCTGGATTTTCCTTGTTATGTGTCAATGTGACTGCAATCGACCATACATAACCTGTGACTTGTTTCTGCTTATTCTCTAATATTTAATTGATTAAATACGAATTGACGCTTTCAATTACTTCTTAAGTAAACACGCTTACTACAGGATTGGCACATATAAACATTCATCAGTTCTTTCTTTGGCTTTCAGTACAGACGTTTCATAAACTCATGTCACTGCGTGTTTCTTGAAAGAAACCCACACCGTTGGACCTAGTTATCAAAAGGTTGTCAAACATTTGAGGTAAGCCGTAGGTAGTTTGGAGAGAACGTTTGGCCTTACTATATTTTACTTGGCGACAGACATATTTCATGCAGTCAGACATTTAATAACGGACCAGTTTTTATTACGACAATTATCCTGAGATCCTGTTATAATTAACGAATACTTTGATTTACAAAGAAAATTATTGGAACCCAGGAATATAGCAGAGTATATACCTGATAGTGCTTTCTCGTTATATGAAGTAGCGAAATATATACTAACCATAATTCAACCCTAATATATATATATAGCTAACCGAAAAACTCACCCTGATACGATCCCTAATACTAACCCTAAACCTAAGTACCTAACTTGGGTCGATGTTATACTATAAGTTTTCATATCAAATGTGTATATATCGCGACAGGCGCACTCGCTCTTCGCTGGATTCTGTTGAAACGTCAGTCACCAACAACAGTCAACAACCTGAACGGTCAACTTCTGCACGCTTTGATTTATTTTAGACATTCGCATTCAGACCAAGATTTCGTTAATCCAAGATCATGTAAATTAAAGTGAGATTTTGCTCTTTAACCCTACAAGCTTAGCGTGGAATATTTTTATGACATATACACGCGATTTAAACCAGGATGTCATATATCGTCGTGTTCGTTTCCCTGCTTTCGTATGCTACGTTTACACACTGTGATTAATCGATTAATCGGCCCGATTTCGTATCCTGATGCATGTTATCTAGTGGATTTACTCAAGAGAGTATTGGGATATTTTCTCGCGAATGTTCCTTTTTACTTTCGTTGTTATATAACTTATGCAATAAAGATGATGCACTTTTTTCATGTTTAATGCATTGTTCTTTTGGCATCTGCATCTCATGATACAATATAACTTTTCTTTCGTTTTCCCTCTTTTCAATCATCAGGAAATGCATTAAGGATGCTACACAATACAATTTATATGCGATTGTCATTCTGGCGTATCCGATTGTGTGTACGCCGCACGATTCTTGTTTATGATTCGCTGGTGAATGTTGCAAAACGCCTTCTGTACTTCTGTACTCTTGTCAGTGAATCACATACATCAAAATGACAATCCTAAAGAAAATCGAATCGTGTAGACGGGCCTTGAAACTAGAAAAAATTGCCAAAAATTATCGCATGCAGGTAACTGCTATCAATCGAGAGATTCAAGAACTTCTTCCAGTGTGCGATAGACAGCTGTGGTGCTGTGTTATCATAAAATTATCATGCATGCGACTCATCTTAGTCTTTGAGAATAACTCTTAAATGACATGGATGCAGAAATCGTAGTTAGCTTGCTACAAATAACAGAAAGCCGAATTGCATGTTGGGAACAATAATTAATTGCTGTGTGGTATTTGCAAGCATGTGAGTAATCGATATACTACAAAAAGTCGTCGAAATGTATAGGGACCGATGTAGACACTTAGAATTAACCGAGTGAATAGATAATCAAACAGGAAAGACCAGTAGAATTTACTTTATGTATATTATATAACTTGCAACACATACCAAGTAAATAAGTAATACCACGTCTCTTTGCAGTATATCAGTGACGTCTTTTAACCGCGCGTACTTCACAAAACAAACAGGCTTTCAAGTCACTCTTTTTACAAGTTAACAACTTGTGACAAGCTAATGTCAATAGCAATTAACTTCGTAATATATGGCCGACCGATTGATGCTGTTACACTTTTGTAAGCGCTTTTTTTCTTAGGGCCAAGGCTTAGCGCTCTGCTTTCGACGTATTTGTTTTAAAATATCCTATCCGATACTTGCCACGCAACCGACACATTGAACTCAGCAATTTTATTTTCGCGCTGCTAGGCAAACTGTAGACTCCTAACCCAATCATAATCCGCTTAATCCTAAACACAAAAGCGTTCTCCCGAAGTGAAACATTCCTTTGCATAATTTTAGAGTCAAAATTTGCAATCCAAAATTTTCGTTGTACTCCTAACAACGGTACATAGAAATTGCTGTATACGAAACTTATCAGTATATAACGTCACATGCAGGAAGCAGCCTGTATTCAGCCAACAGGCCCAACAGCCTCTTGAATGTTATAATAGTAATCGTATATCCGCACTACTACTATACTATTGTGCAAGAAATGGGTAAAAGTTCGTTGAATTAATATTTAAGATGTCAGGCTTTTAGTAACGGAAGTGAATTCAGTACTGTTTCATGTCAGGATTTTGGCAACGGAATCTATTGAAGTTTCAAGTGAGATAAGACCAAAGTGATGAGATATACATGCAATATCGTGTTATGTTGTTGTTATTATGTGGTTGTGTTTATAATATACTGTGTAAAGCCGGTGACACGTGCAGGTCTCCGAGAGTTTTGAGTTTCCGAGACTTTTTGAAGTCACGGACACAAAATATTCAAGTGTATCATCGAAGTGTCTGAAACTTTTTGTGTCGGAGACTTCTCTCTCTGATTAGAACACAGTTCTATTTCGGAAACAAGATCTCCGTTGGTATCCGACACAAAAAGTTTCAGAGACTTCGATGATACACTTGAAGATTTTGTGTCCGAGACTTCGGAAATAAAAGTCTCGGTACGTAGTGTGCATGTCACCGGCTTAACTGGGGTTTTTTATTTGTTAAAAAAGCTTGTCATATATATTATTCGTATACTATCTATCGCCTTACATTATTACCATCGTTACAATTATACATATCAAGAATGAATGATGATCGGTTGCTAAAGAAAGTGTGGGAGATAAGAGATGGACACCGAGAAGTGAAAAGGGGGCGAAGGCGAACGGAGGTGGATGCGGATGTGACAGGGATGTTTGGATGTTACAATGCTGTGAAAGAGAAAGCAAGAGACAGAGAGAGGTGGAGGGAAGAAATCAGAAAGAGCGAGATGCCGGAACCAAAGAGAAGGACACTGACAATGACGCTGCGAAGTCAACGGGGGAAACCCAGGACTAAATTATTATTATATCTTAGTCTTACCGGTATTTTGTTTTTATTTACCCTTTATTATCAGACTCCGAATTCCAAGAATTAGAACAGAAGTATTCATCTTTAGAAGAGCGTTACGAAAAGGCTCTAAAAGAAAAGCAAGAGGCATTCGAGGAAAACGAACGAAATACAATCTCGTTTGCTGTTCATTTCGACCAAGAGATCTCAGCTTTAAATAATCGAATTAAGGCATTAACTCACGAACGAGACAAGACCGGTATTGACGTGAATGAGTTGGAAATTAAATTGGAAAATACGAAGTACGAGTTAACTCGATTACAGCGTGAACACATCAAGCTGCAACTTGAACAGGAAAAGTATTTGGACAGAGATGAGAGAATTGTTGACCAACTCAAGCAAGTGGAAGATGAGAACATTGTTTTAAAAGAAGAACTCAGAAAGAAGAGTCTAAAAGAAAACATAATGGATGGAGGGAAAAGTGAAAAGGTTTGTTAAGTTTGTCTTTTAGTAATGATAATGATGATGATGTGATGGTGGTGATAGTGATGATGATGATGATGATAATGATGATGCTGACGACGACGACAACGACAATTATGATCACGAGGACGACGATAATTACGGTGATGGTTGTATTGATGGTGGTATTGGTGGTGGTGGTGATGGTGGTGATGGTGGTGGTGATGATGCAATGATGGTGACGACGACAACGACAATGATGATCACGAGGACGACGATGATTATGGTGATGGTGGTATTGGTGATGGTGATGATGATGACGATGATGGTGATGATGACGACAACGACAATGATGATCACGGTGATGGTGGTGATGGTGATGGTGATGATGAACACAGATTACGTATCAACTATGGTTAATCATGAACATAAATTTTCATATTACCCTTGCACATCCTTATTCGTGCACTTAAATGAGCCCACTGTTCCTAGTTGGCGCGGTAGCTCAACTGATAGCGGTAAGTACTTCATCTTGCAGGGATATAGCGAACTATTAACTATGCGAACTAGCGAACTATTCGCTATATCCCTGCAAGATGAAGTACTTACGCTGGTAGCAGCGGACTAGAATCCCAAAGGTGCGAGATTATTAAATCCCGCTCGATCGAGGCAACAATTTTTCATGACTCATAAACGATAAATATTTACGTAACAACCATATTGAGGTTATCTTGTCAGAATTTATAGGCACTTTGTCCAAATTAAGCAAAACTAGAATTCTAACCCGTGCTGTCGTGCATAATTAATCACTTTCCCATGTTTCATATCAAACAAGGATGACATCAGGAGGGAGCAAGGAGCTAGAACTTCCACGTTTACAAAGTTTAGCTGCCTGTCTGAGGAAAAATGATAGTCTGTCGTGAGAAGAGCTGTCAAAATGTCGATATTTTCGAATACAAATGGGAAAATGTGTGTTCGAGCGATCGGACACTTAAACCCATCACCCCTGATATTAAACTTTTACAGCCCATATACATGACTATATCCTTATTCTGACAGCCAAGATATTGCGATTTAGTGGCACAAGAAGAAATCATGCCAGCGAGAAACTTGAATTCCATGCGCCGACGTACGCATCAGTCACGATCGTACGGCCACAAGGAGTAGATTGCGTGGTCGGTGTATTTCAATATACTAAAGTAAGTGCCGCCCTGATGTCGAACGTCATATTGTGATTATTGCGTGTCCAACTGCGTGGTAACTATATATATTTCGTTTCGAATACAAAAACAAATTAATGAACCGTTGGATTTATTCACACTTCTTTTGGCAAAAGGAACTTGTAGTGCTCAACTGTTATACGTGCTTCCGTGAGTTGTGGGAAACATTTTGGATAAAAACCTTTGGAACTAGAACAGTTACAGTCTTTAAGAATGCTTGAAACAGAGCTGTCGCTGGCGTCGGGAAGACCTCAAAGATTATCGAGTTTGCGTCCAATTCATATTCGCCCGCGTAGCAGCATGAGAAGGGTAGCAAAGTTTATTCGAAGGACGTTCAATTTGGTAAGTATACGGCTAGAAACGAACTCCGCACAGAAACTACCTCTTCGATACGAAACGGAGGCATTCTGTGAGAATCAGCGTTTATCAGTGCTTTTATACTATAGTCTACTTTTCCCCGGTTCTTTCATATTCCTATATAAGAATGCATTTTGTCTGCAAAGCGTGGGAAAGTATGTTAGTATGTTAATATTTCTAAATTGAATGCTAGCTGTTGTGACTTACGAATCTGAAATTATTTTACTTTAAATTGAAATTATTTTATAGTTAACATTTTATTTCTCGTCGCCGGAAATTTATCTCTCCTTGTCGACAAAAGCGATGCAAATCCGGCAGTTGCGTGAATATTGGTTGAATTGGTTGAACTAAGAACTCTTTCTTGCTTTGACTGTATCATATTGTGTGAGGTAAACGATAGCCTAAGATTTTCAACTAACTATGGAGATTGGAGGATTTGTGGCCGCTTTGGGCAGAATATTGCATGTTGGCTCATATTCTTGAAACATCGTTTCCCTTTATCTATACATTAGAGTAAATGATTGAGATACCGATAGTGTTCTGCTCTCCACGGGGATCATTAACAAAATAATCATTAACAAAATAATTAAATGACTCCATATCACTTCACGGGGCTATATTGACGTTTAGTTGAAATTTAGAAATTAAAAAGAAACTTAAAAAACTTCATGAGACCAGCACATACAATGTTGTCTGTTTTCGACATATCTTCTTCGATATAGTTATTTTAACTGCAAGTTGCATGAAGTGTGTCGAATAACAACTGACTTAATGACACTCTGCTGATGAGCGTTAATATTTGTTATTTCATCAGAAATGGTGATTAGGACTGTATACAGATTGTCGAAACTAACGGCAAAATAAGTTTGATGATATCGGCTACACCGGTTATACTCGCTATATATCTGCGTCGCCGTCATCGATTTCTCAATGGTGTTGCGGACCAAATTGAAATTGCTGTTGGCTGGCGATCACCATGCACAGCAATTTCAAAATGGCAGTTATTGCTATATTTTCAAATCAATCAGTTTAAACTTATCATTGTCGTCCTCGATTTTCACATAATCGCTTATGCTTAAGGAAATTATCGCGAAACAAATTGACAATTTGTATGCTACACTTTTGCCACCAACTTCTGATTCCGTTGTAGATTTGACCCCATCAAAAACTTTATTGTTGACCGCTCGAGCGGGATTTGAACTCGCTCATGTCGGTTAATTTTCATATTCCGAATTGTTTTGTATATTTTATAATACACAGTACAAGAATTTTAAAACCCATCATTTAATTTAATTAAAATATGATATTTCTTAACTCTTACAGGATGAACGTTTTTTAGAGAGTGAAGGTAAACTAATGTTTGTATATTTAATGACATTTATAACAAAGTTATTTTGTATATAATTAAGAAATAGAAAACATTTTCGGCCGTGTTTCCATACAGTTACAGAAACACGAGTGGAAGTTTGGGAGAACGAAAAATGTCAGTGGGAACACGAGCCCACTGTATGGCGAGTGTTCTGACGCGATTTCGAGTTCTCCCAAACTTCCACGACTGTTCTACAACGATCAAATATCTAAAAAGGTTGGCGTACTGCCGAAATAGCGTGTAAGTTGTCTAACGTTTCTAGCGAAGGTCGTTTCACTCGCTGACGAAGGGCCTTCGCTCAAAACCTTAGACAACTTACCTGCTATTTCGGCAGTACACCAACCTTTTTAGATATATTTGATTTGTATTTCTACACTGCCTACGCAGCACAACACGCGTTTTCTTATTGTTTCTACAACGTATGGGAATACCGCATGGGCAACCGAATTGTGCGAGCAAGAGCAATTGGACGACAAGTAATACATGAATGATATCTCAAAATTTTACATTTAAAATTTTTTTTTAAAACGTGTTAGCAATCTTTCGTTTGAATTCAAAAATGGCTGGAAAATTTCTGTTGTTTTATAAACAATAATATGAAATAGAAAGTTTCCTTCTGTTCTGATGAGGTGCGTAAGAAATATTGTTTACTGTAGAAATGAAATGGAATTTTTTCATCTCCGTATCCTGCTGTTAAAACAGTTATCGTTAAAGTTACCAATAAAATGGCTAAATGCTTCTAGAGCTAATTATAGAAGACATTTATTTTTGTTATTATTATTCCCCACGCTTCGGATATAACTTTATAAAATATAATTTTACTCTACGCACGCTGTGATTGGTCAGCTTGCTGGTCTCAGGATCAGGCGACGGATACCATGACGTCAGCAACTAAGGAGAATTTGCATTAAATCAAAATCAAAAGCATTATATATCGTAATTATCCCTCGTGAAGTAATAACAACTCTCGAGAAGTTGGGAAAGCACAACTCGCCTCGGCGGCTCGGGTTTCGATAACGTTATAGAGATACTTTTAAACTTAACATTTCAGTGATGTAATATTCTGCGCCCGGTAGACGAAGTGGCAGCCTTCTTTGGTCATTTTGTGTTAATTTTATAATTTGTTTCTAGAAAAAATGTACCATTTTGACTCGGCTTGACAATTGGGTAATATAAATTTGATATTGTTAGTTCATTTCTGCCTCTTGATATTATGTTTTGTGTAGGTTTTCAAAATGAACATAGTTGAGAAAAATAGAAAAGTTGCGTGGCAGACTGAAACTGATGTACAAAGTCAATCATCAGTGCTAGGGAGCCCGGGACTAGGCTACAACGAAAGATTGTCAAACGCTTTCAATTTCAATTTGAACACGTCAGACAAAGCAGCTTTTTCCGAAAAGATATTTTAAGACTTTGGTAAAGGAGACCGCTCACAGACTTGTAACGAATGTGAATTAGTTAGAGTAATTAGATTTAGCGACTTTATATAAATAGGCGGGTGAAAAGCCTGGGTACGAGGTTGACTTTGTTGGTTGGTTGATACATGACATGAAACAAATTCCACGCAAAGTAGACAACGTTTGTTGTCATAGTCCATATCCGCAGCGATAGAAAAACGTTTTCAAAAATACATACATAAACTATATTTACCCTCGAATTCAAAAACTTAATACATACGTATATAAATTTATAGTTCTGAGTTTTCTTCTTAAAGTCCTTGAAAGTTGTAGTAGGTAAATAAATCTATAATCGTCCGATTTAAAGGAATGAAGGCCAAAAATCGGGTAGTAAGAGGTTTAGGTCAATTCAAAATATCTGTGCCTCTTAAAGGGACACTCCGGCCCAAATACAAATGCAGTTCATATGAAAGATCTTACTGACTTTAGTTTATTTCCAAAGTTTCAGCATTCCTATCAATTTAGTTAAGAAGATGTGGCTAGTTGAAGTTGGAGAGTTTGTCCAATTTCGACGCCATTTTGTTTCTCAAATATGACGTCACTGAGTGACGTGATCTCGTATTATGCCTAAGAAGCTCCTCTACTTTCCTGCATGATGAACTAAATAGTTTATTTCGACTAATTTTCGTCCAAAGACCATTCACAATAACTATCACTATGTGATCGCCATCAAAACAACTCCACTGACGATAAAGAATCACTCAATGACGTCATATTTTCAAAACCAATATGGCGTCAAAATCCACAAATTTTCAACTTCAACTAGCAATATCTTCTCAACTAAATTGATAGGAATGCTGAAACTTTGGAAATAAACTAAAGTCAGTAAGATCTTTCATATGAACTGCATTTGTATTTGGGCCGGAGTGTCCCTTTAACGGAATAAGATACAGTTCTTAAAGTAAATATATATCTTTCAAATATTACAAGGATAATTAGTTAAGTTGCTAAGCATTTAGTATGATTTAAGTATATTTTGAAATATCTAAGTCTTGTTTTCATAGAAGAAAATCTGCCTTCCCGAAGGAGAAAATCTTCCTCCCCTTCAATTACCGTACAGAAATCAAATGTTGACGACTACTACGACGTTCACGAAGAATTAGGAAGGTAAAGGAAAGAAGGAACAACAAAATCGGAAAACAGAGACACCAACAGAGATTGTCTTGCTGTGCTAAATTTATAACCAAGCCATTGTTTTTTTTATTTCAGAGGTAAATTCGGAGTTGTGAAGAGAGTGACAAAGAAAGACACTCAAGAAGTTTTCGCAGCGAAATGGATTAAAGTTTCAAACCAAACAAGAGGCGATGTTCTGCACGAAATTGAAATTATGGGAAAACTAAATCACAAACGGCTAGTAGGGTTACACGATGCATACGAGGTCACCAGGTGTATTGTACTCATTATGGAATTGTAAGTTGTTGAATGTTCATTGCTTTTAAAGGGGAGCTGGTGTAAAAAAAAACACAAATAATACTTAAATCATGCAAAGATTATCAAGTGTTGTTTAGAAATATTAATAATTTGACGATATATGCTCTTTTACTCAAGAAATAACGTTTTCATTCTCGTATTTTATGCTTCTGGACGCCGCCCACTGCTCTAGAAAGAAGACTGGATCGAGCAACCTATTGTCCGCCGATGCCAGAAAATGAAGCCCGCAAAAGTTGACAGGCGCCATTACTAAGGGAGCAAAGTCGCAGTAAATCTGTAGGCAGGTCATGAATCGTTTTTTCCCAGTAATTTGAAAAATGTCTTCTGGTCCTCTTTATAGTAAAATTATTTTATTTTGTGGATGGTAAGAGCACATAATACAACAAAAAACCTCGTAGGATCCTAAGTTGGTCCCTTAGTAATTGCGGACTTCCGGCTTCATTTTATGAACAATGGTTGCTCGATCCAGTCTTCTTTTAAGATCAGTGACGCCGCCATTTTAGAGTTTCCTCGACGGCTCAAACTCGATGTACAGCGGTGGTTTCTTTTCAATTTTACGTCATTGAGTGCAAGCAACAAAAGACAAGCACGCAATGAGGTTATAATTTTATGTTACGAGGTTCCAAATATATTAGCATATATTATTAACAGAACGATAGATATGTTATATATTACCTCGTTCTTGTGAAAACCTCGCTTAACTTTCTGAATAAAACAGAAATTTAAAGCGGGGTTTTTTAAAGAACGAGGTAATAAATAACATATCTATCATTCTGTTGCTAATATATCTATCGTTCTATTGCTAATATATGCTAATATATTTGGAACCTCGTAAAATTATAACCCGCAATGACGTCAAAATTTAATAGAAAACCGCTGCTGTACATCAACTTTGAGCAGTCGAGTGTCCAGAAGCATAGCATAGGAGAATAAAAACGTACAAGAACAGATACCGTAAAACTATTAACATTTCTAAACATACTAAAAGGCCTTTTATTTAAAAGTAATTTATTTTTTACTGCGGTTCCCTTTGAATAGCTCCTTCTTGTTTCACTTCTCTTCCTTTCTGTTCCATCCTTATTCCTTTCTTTTCTTTCTGTATTATTTTTTCTGTGCATGTAACCTTAAACACTTGTCTGCTTTCTAGTATAACTGGCGGTGAACTTTTTGAACGAATAGCAAATGAAGAAAGCGTAACTGAAAAAGAATGCGCTTACTACATGCGTCAGCTGCTTGAAGGATTGCAGTATATGCACAAACAGAATATAGCTCATCTCGATTTAAAGGTATGAAACAAAGGGAGAGACAGACAGACATACAGACAGAAAGACGGACGGACAGAAGGAAGGAACGAACGAACGAACGAACGAACGAACGAACGAACGAACGAACGAACGAACGAACGAACGAACCGACCGACGGACGGACGGACGGACGGAAGGACGGACGGACGGACGGACGGAAGGAAGGAAGGAAGGAAGGAAGGAAGGAAGGAAGGAAGGAAGGAAGGAAGGAAGGAAGGAAGGAAGGAAGGAAGGAAGGAAGGAAGGAAGGAAGGAAGGAAGGAAGGAAGGAAGGAAGGAAGGAAGGAAGGAAGGAAGGAAGGAAGGAAGGGCCAACCAAACGACTGGCTATTTAGTGTTTTATTTATTTCATTGTTGTAGCCTGAAAATATCGTCTGTGTCAGCAATGATACATGGGATATTAAACTTATTGACTTCGGACTTGCAAAAGAGTTGAAACCAGGAACACCTGTTAAAACAATGCAAGGAACGCCAGAGTTTGTAGGTAAGATGTTTTATCCCAAAACTTGTTCATATAGGTAGGTGGCGACCCACTCGATCTCAGGTCGGACCTATGTCAACAACCTACAAGAAAAACACTTCATCTGAACTAAAGTCATGAATCCGACCTTAACTCAGACCGGCTTCATGTAAACACTCCCTTAGTGTTTTAACATATTATAACTTTATTTTCAGCGCCTGAAGTTATCAACTATGATCCTGTCTGTCTTGGTAGTGACATGTGGTACGTAAAAGTATTAAAGTTGTATCAGAATATTATGTTCACCACCAAGCCTCGTTTTCGTGTTATATTTCTCTTAGAACCAGGGTAGTAAGAAAAGCTTCACCGCGTCATTTATCACATAAAACCTACCTCGTTATTCTGATATCTTAAACAACAACCACAAAATTCCTACCTACCAGCTATTTCGTTTCAATTTATACGGCTCATTCCTATCAATCTTTTGTCCTTGTTTTAGGAGCGTTGGTGTTATCGCTTACATTTTGTGAGTATTGATATTGGTCAAGCTTCTTTAGTGATGGTAAAAAAATAACGATATCTGATTCGTTTCTGAATTCTACAATATAAATATGTCCTTAATTGTTCAAAAACTGTGGAATAACAATCCTTACTGCGCATTTGAATAATTTGTCTACATTTCTTTGTTCATGTTCATTGTTCTCATGCGTGAGTGAAATGTAAAACCCGAATTTCTAGGTTACGACCATTTGGTAGTTCTCGCCGCGTGGTAAGAGTCACGTTATATGTATAACCGGGTAATGTTATGCAACTCCAGTGCCCGCACACCGAGTTTTATAGTGTGGGGCGGTAAAAGGGAAAACGTCTAGGGGCCTGGGGCAACCCACCGGAAAATGTTTGAATTTAAAGATCTCTATATTTTCAATATTTTTTAACCGTTGCAAAAAAGACTTTCCGCGGTCCCTAAACTCACAATGTTTTGCTCTTCCTTGGGGACCGGTCATTATTTATGGCTGGGGTGGGGGCCGAAGAGAAAATGGTTGGGTCACTGAAAATTCTAAGACCTAAATGGTTGGGTAAAAAAATAGTCACTTCTCTGAAGGGTTGGGTAACAAAATTTCCATGACTATTTACATAAAAAATTAAGAATCTCGTCATCAATTCTCCTTAGTCATCATTGCACGTTAGCTTATGTTATCGTATTCCTCTCCTTGTTTTCTTTGGATTCCTGTTCTGTATAGAGAGATTATGATTTGAGTTTGTTATTAAAACTTGTATCGACGATATGCTAGGAATTGGACTTTATCTAACTTTTTTCTTCTTGGATTGGGTAAAAATTTTCTTTACCCATAAATGGTTGGGACGGTTAAATTTCTGATCTTAATTTGGTTGACCGATCCCTTGGAGCCTATATATACTATAGATATATCAATTTATTCCAAGCATTCCTTTGCGTAAGCCTTACAAACAAACACAAATGCCACACAATGCGCAGTAGCTAAAAACTGCACATTTTTGTACTCCCAGTTCTCTTCGTAGAATTGCACCCAAAAAATGGCTGGTGAGAACAGTCGGTCTGGATAACGGCAAACCTGTCTAAATGATCCAACACTTTTGTTAATAGGGTCAGTGGTTTGTCTCCGTTTCTGGGTGATAATGACAAAGAAACATTATCGTATGTCACAGCAGCTGAATATGACTTCGAAGATGATGCCTTTGGCGACGTCAGCAGCGAGGCTAAAGATTGTATTGAGAAACTACTGCAAAAATCACCAAGGTAAACTGGAAAAACATTGCTACAGTGGTGAAATATTTAAAAGGAAAATATCTTTATTATTATTATTATAATTATTATTATTATTTGCAAGATGGGGTATATTACCAACTTCAGATTGCTCTCTTTGTCTGGCAAAGGAAACTCTTCTTCACGTAGTGGCAGGTTGCCAGTCGTACCTAGAACGATTTACATGGAGACACGACTCTATCTTGAACTTTCTAACAACGACCCTACAGACCGTAAGTGGTTCAAGTCTTTATGTTGATCTTCCTGGTTATAAAAGTCCATCCATAATAACTGGTGACACATACCGTCCAGACTTGCTCCTATCAACTGCAAGTGGATGCCTCTACATTGTTGAACTGACTGTTGGTTTTGAGTCCAATCTTCAAAACAACATCGATCGTAAAAAATCCAAATATTCAGAATTGATTAGGGAACAAAGTCAAAGTGAACAATTCAGATCAGTTAAATTTGTAAACCTATCGATCAGCTCCCTTGGTGTCTTTGCAGCAGAATGTTCTACATTCGTAGAAATGCTAAATGATCTTAGTCTTGACAAGACTCACCAAAATTATTGTATTAAGAGAATGACGACGATCGCAATCAGAACCACCTATTACATATTCTGTTGCCGAAACAAGGAATGGACAAATCCCGAACTGCTAACTTTTTAAAATTATTGTGCTATATATTTGTTTTATGTTGTTATGTATAGTTATTAGTTATATATTGTTAGTGTTGATTCAAGTAGCCGATTGTAAGTTACCTTAAATAAGCGAGATTTACAGTTGTATATTATCTAAAAAGTCATTTAATAAAGTTTCCATTATTTATTTTTTTTATAAAATAAATCTTTTGACAGGAAAAAGCCTTCTCACCCGAAGGTGGTTTTCAGAAGGGTCCTGTATACAAAAAGTTAAAAAAGAAACAGATTGACTATAAAATAAAAAGTATATATACATACGAATTTATAAACTAAAAAATTAATAAAATATAGAAGTGTTTATAGTCGTCAATGTCCAAAAAGTTTGTGTTTAAAAATTGCCAAGCTACTTGATTCTCGTGTAGATAAGGTCAGAGAGTTCCAATCGATCGCTGCAAATGATATATGGCCGGTCGTCCATTGACCCCAGTTCCTGCGAGATGGTGCAACTCATCGACGTATTGTTTCCTTTGTCGCCCCTTCATAGGAATAAACCGTTTGATTCGGTTTAATAGGCCAAGTTTCTTGCGAACCTTAGCACATAAATCAACAACATGATCCTTCCAACTCATGTTATTATTTATAGTTACCCCTAAGTATTAGAGCTCGCGAATGTTTTTCATGATAACTTTTTTTCTGTTTTCTTTATTTCCAGCAAGAGACAAACTGCCGAAGAATGCTTGAAACATGAGTGGATTAAGGTAGATAATACAGGGGTGGCGCCCCGACAGGGGGCTAACGGGTAGTGCTAATTCCTCTAGGGGGGTATAAAAAACAGTGAAAATCATGATTTTATAGTCCGTATTTCCTTACTGTATACGAAACTAACTCTAACAATAATATTCACGCAAAAACTAGATGACAGTGAGCGCGCGAAACAACGTTAATGCGTAAAAAAATTTACGATTCTAAGATAACAAAAGACGAACTTTTTCCTTCTTTTTTCCTTTTTTTCTTCCAGCTCGTTCCCCGACGAATTGTTAATTTTTCCGCGACAGGGGGCTAAGGTTCCCCGACGGGTAGCTGTAGCCCCCTCTGAATAATAACAATAATAATAATAATAATAATAATAATAATAATAATAATATGTAATGAGGAAGTTACGCTCACATAAGTGATTTTCATGGAGATCCTCCATAGTTTGCAACTGTTTATAACTGTTTATAACAGTTTATAACTGTTTAAAACTGTTTAAAACCTGCAGTTACACCACCACGTGCAATTTGTACAAACTCTGAGAACGAAAGTTCGGTGATGGGTTTTGCAGTTGTTCCGTATATTCAAGGATTACGGAACCAATTAAAAGAATCTTAGGTATCTTCAAATTTTCTCAAAAACCTTTCTTGACGTTGAGTCATATTTTTGCAAAACCTAAGGATCGTATTGCGAAGGAACAGAGGAAAGAGGCTATTTATTCCATTCCGTGCAATGACTGTGATCAGGAGTACATCGGTCAGACTAAACGTCAGTTTCGTACGCGTTTAAAAGAACACCAAAAGGCTGTTTTCGTTTCAAAAAAGGAAAATTCTGCTTTGTCGGAGCACGCGGGCGTAACCAACCATGAGATTGCGTTGGAAAATTCCAAAATTATTACCACTAATCCGCGGTACCATCAGAGACGTTGTCTGGAGGCTTGGTATATTAATAGCGCCCACGCCCCATTGAATTGCGATGACGGTGGTTTATGACCAGAAGCTTATTTGCATCTTGTTAATAGATAACGTCATCATCGGTTGAAACACGCCTAACCTAAAAATATTATTTTGCACAATAAACTCATTTTAGTTTATTTTGACCGCTTTTTTTTATTTGATAGAAAAACAGAGGAAATAATAAAATTAAGACAGAAAATCTGAAGAAATTTTTGGCTAAAAGAAGATGGCAGGTTGGTGATTGAAATTGGTCATATGAATGAGTTATAAGTTATTCCTTTATTATGTTAGACAAAGGAGTACGACAGTTCTCATAATAATCTCATGATAAATAATATATTTCATAATATGACTTTCTGTACTTGACTTTAGAAATCTGTGAATGCCGTGCGTGCAGTGAGGCGCCTGTCTTCTATGAGCACTCTCTTCAATGCATCCTTAAAAGGAAAAAGCAAATCAGTTATTAAACTTGATGAAGTCGATGACGATAAAAAGGCAACTTTATCTAAACGAGATTTGACTAAATCAACCCCCTCGGTATTTTTAGCTGAAGGACAGTTAAGTAAACGAGCATTGAAGATTCTCGACAGTGACGAAGGATCCCAAAGTGAGTCGGGCTCCGTGGATCAACTCAATGTCGATGATAAGGACATTCTCGAAGGCTTGTTTAAAGAAAATAAAGAAATTTTAGAGTTTCTTAACACTGGTATTGAGAAAAAAAGACAAGACGAAAGTTCGAAGAAATATTTGAACGAAGAAATTCTTGGAGAGATATCTGAAGAACGAGACAGTGAGGAAGCAACAGGTTAGATATAGGAATAAAAAATACTCAATTGGATGGTGATTGATGATAATTTATTAAAAACACTTGAATGGCAATATAACAGGGTTAAACTGAAAAACTCAAGTTACAATAAGTTCAGTAATATTAAATTATGTTTTTTATAATAAATTTATAATATAATTTTATAATTTGTTTATAATAAATTTATAATATAATTTATAATATTTATAATAAATTTACATAAATTATGAGTTAAAATTACATATAACAAAGTTTAAATTCCTTAGTGATCAAAAGGGTTCAAAAACCCAAGTTTAAAAAAAATATTAAAATATGTTCGTCCTAATAGGCGTCCCACTTCCGCACACAATACGGCAAACAACTATCACTAAAACGCTTGGTGCGAGGATTTAAATAGTGGGACTTTCCTGGCGTTCCTAAAATTGTATTAGTGTTGCACTGGTTTGGGTAACAAGGCAAATAAATTACTTGAGCTGTCCCTTTTACTCTTGTGAAAAGATTTACAGAATGACTCCCTCCTTTCAAAAAGTGTAGGTAATTTGAGATCTTTCAGACTTTCACTGTACGATAAATAGACTGGATAGGAAACTGGTTGACGTCAGCGTGAAAACCTAGTTGAAATTCGTGATGTCACGAAGATGTCACGAGTACACAGATTTCGCTGAGTTTCTCTTCGACTTCTCCATATTTTCGTATTCAAGTAGCTATATTGAGATTCCAAAATATTTCATCGTCTTACAAACCTGCCTAAGCCACGACCAAATGATCGAGGTAAATGTTGTTCGTCTTTGTTTCAGCTGTTTTCGTTTTGTGGTGAAGAAACTGGCGTCGCAAAACTACCGTTGTTTTAGTTGAAATTTGGGACGCGTTTTTCACCGTCTAAAGTTGGATCTTTTCGCCTAAAATGAGTAATGGTAGTCGGATATTCCATCGTAAAGTGGCATTGTGATATTTTTTGGTAGTTTGACTATCATTTTTAGCTGTATTATTGCTAAACGTTGCGATTTATGGTGATTTTGTGACATCACGATTTGCAACTAAGGTTTTCACGCGACCAACTGGTGCCTAAACCAATCAGCATGCTGGAAACGTCGCACGTGATCTTAGTTTCCTATCCAGTCTATTTACTATCCATGGTTGCACGGCGTTGAATATGCTCAACTTGGTCTCTTAGGAACAGAGGCAAGGAAGAGTGCCATAGCGGGCATGCATATTCCAAAACCGGTCGCATAAAGCAGCAATACACCAATCGAAGGTCTCGTGAATCGTGATTGGACGCCGTTACGCCTCAGCATCCTCAAAGCGTACAGGCGCTTGCTTGCCTTGGAACATATATAGCCAATTTGTGTAGTATATATGTCCTTCGCATCAACAACACCAATTATCAATTTGTTTAAAATTTGCGAAAATATTATGGGTGTCCTTCTTATGTTGGACACCCGGTCCAGGAAGTGCGGGTGTCCGGACACCCGCTGTTTTCAGTGCCCCTGATATCTATTGAAAAAGGAAAATTTGAAACAGTTCGTATGTACTGTTATGCGGACTATACTAAGTTATGTCCACTATATATACTAATGTTATTTCAATCTTTGAATTTTAAAGCTAAATTACCTTCGTTCATGGAACCACTTCCTGAAACTCACACTGTCCCGAAAGGGACGCCAGTGTTGATGACTTGTACGGTGGATGGAAACCCACCTCCCAGCTGCACTTGGCTGCGAAATGACAAAACGTTGAAAGATGAAGACGGCGTTATCAAAATAGACTTACAAGGCAATACCAGTACTTTGTTAATTGGTCAATGTGAAATTCAAGATGAAGGAAATTACTCTTGCGTGGCTGAAAATCATCTTGGTCAGATATCTTGTTGCACAAAACTTGAAGTACTAGGTATATGATGAGATCGGGCAGAAAAAGACAAGATAACTCTGACTAAGATAAAGACGAGACGAGACCATACAAAATGAGTGCATACAATACGAGACGAGACCATAACTAGACGGGACCATACAAGACGAGACGAGACCATACAAGACGAGTCGAGACGAGACCATACAAGACGAGAGACCATATGAAACGAGACGGGACCATACAAGACGAGACGAGACCATACAAGACGAGACGAGACGATACCATACAAGACGATTCGAGACGGGACCATACAATACCAGAGACCGTACGAGACGAGACGGGACCATACGAGACGAGACCATACAGACGAGAGACCAGACGAGACGGGACCATACAAGACGAGAGACCATAGGAGACGACCACACAAAATGAGTGCATACAATACGAGACGAGACCATACAAGACGAGTTGAGATGGGACCATACAACACGAGACACCATACGAGACGAGACCATACAAGACGAGAGACGGGACCATACAATTCGAGAGACCGTACGAGACGAGACGGGTCCATACGAGACGAGACCATACAAGACGAGAGACTAGACGAGACGGGACCATACAAGACGAGAGACGAGACGGGACCATACGAGACGAGACCATACGAGTCGAGACGGGACCATACAAGACGAGAGACGAGACGAGACGGGACCATACAAGACGAGAGACGAGACGAGACGGGACCATACAAGAAGAGAGACCGTACGAGACGAGACGGGACCATACGGGACGAGACCATACGGGGACGAGACCATACGAGTCGAGACGGGACCATACAAGACGAGAGACGAAACGGGACCATACGAGACCGGACCATACGAGACGGGTCCATACGAGACGGGACTATACGAGACGGGACCCATACGAGACGAGACCATACAAGACGAGACACCAGACGAAACGAGATGGAACCATACGAGACGAGAGACCATACGAGTTGAGACGGGACAATACAATACAATACAATACGAGACGAGACGAGACAATACAAGACGAGACGGGACCATACGAGACGGGATGCGATGCCATGTGACGTGATCATATACAGGATGAGACGCAATTTCTCCCGCCCGCCCCCTCCCGCCCTCGCCCAAAAAAGCGCCCTTAATTTCTCGCCCAAAAAAACGCCTGCGGAGGAGGTGGGGATGAGACGAGACGAGACCATACAACACTAGACGTTATAGGGCAAAATAATTTCATATTAAATATGACGTAAATTTTGATTAAATATGTTTCAGTTTCCCCTGACTTCGTACGAGATATGAAAGATGTAACAATTCCGGAACGAAGACGTGTCCAGTTTGACGTTCAAATTACTGGAAAACCATTACCATCAGTGGAATGGTACCACAATAATGTATTGTTGCAGGAAGACCGATGTGTAAAACTGAGAAAGAACACAACAGATAATACATATTCCCTGGTCATTCGTTCTGCCACAGCTGATCACAGAGGCAACTATAAGTGTGTTTTAATCAACGTTCTTGATACCGTCTCGAGTACAGCGAATCTTCACATTGAAGGTGAATTACTCTAAATAATTACAACAATAGTAATAATTAGTATTATTATATGCCTGAGCTAGTTTTCAGGTCTGTATACAAAATAATACACACTGATTGATTAAGAGAGCTCCGGAATTCCACGATATGGCAGGGGTGGTGCCAGGAATTCCCCGACGCAGGGGCTAAGGTCCCCGACATGGGAGCTAACAAGTAGTGGTAATTTCTCTTCCCACGGCCTTGCTGCGAGTGCCATATGCCTTTTCCGGATAGGTTTTGGTGGGATGGAACATCAGCATTGCTTTTGTTAAAATTATTCTGGCATCTAAAAGTACAGCGAACATTTCACTTCAGTTTTACACTTTTACTCTAGTTAGCGAAGAAGTATAAGGTAAACTACCGCATCTGCAGACCTTTAATCTTTAATCTTTAAATCACTTTATTAACCAAAAGGATGAAAGGGAAAGGCACAACAGGAAAACCCCTGCAATTACTGTGCCCCCCAGGTAGAGAATAATACTTATATAAAATATATTACAGAACTGGTTAATCCCAATTACTATATATCCCCCAAATAAATAAATAAATCTATATATAAAATATATTACAAATTAAAAGATAGTTAGGTTAACAAAGTTACAAAGGCGTAAAAATAAAAAATAGAACAAATATTGAAAACAACTTAAAAACAGCAATATGGCATCTCATTTAAGAGACGTGCGTATTTGCACTTTATGCGTTCTGGGATTGTCAATATCGTAAACATTTTTTAGGGCATTATTGTAGTATAATAGTAAACTTTCTTTAAAGGAACTAAGATGCTGATCCTCACATGTTACTTGGAAGAATACTTGGAAGAATATTCCACAATTTCGCTACGAAGTAACTGTTCTGATAAGTAGTGGTTCTGTGTTTGTTTACAACAAATTGCCTGCCATTATTAGTGGTGCTGCGTGTGTGTTTTACTGCAACACGGATAGCCGGACAAACACCAGAAGGCAGGGACACCAAAAACAGAGTTAAAAACATAGAAGAGAATGAACAAAAAGCCGTATAATGAATTCCGTAATAACCTCGTTTGCTCGGTTTTTACAGGAAAGTATTTGCCTTGGTTTTTTTCGCACTGACCTCGCTCCTTCATCGCTGGGTCTATACGAAAATCTCAGGCAAGCACTTTTCCAAGGCCAGTTTGGTAAAATGTAGGTTTTTATTAGTCAAATATTTACGATATTCATAGGTTATAGCGATGACGAGGATGAGGATGAAGAGTTTAATGAAGAAAACGAAGAAGAGAAAGAAGTCGATGTTGAAGAGCATTCTCGAGTATCGTTAAAACAGGAAGATATTGAGTTACATTATGACATTAAAGAAGAAATTGGAAAGTAAGTTTTCGTTTTGTTGCGAATTGTACCAAGTTATCACTTTCTTTTAGATCTATCGCAATGTTGATAAATATGGTTCTTAGCGTATAGCAATAGATAAAAGTGCAGTTCTGTTGTGTTAGTGGTGCAGGGATTATTCTAAGCTGGATTTATTACTACTTCCTGGAGTGTAGTCACTGGAGAAAGTGGTGTATATTGTGTACAGTATACAGTATACCAATTAATGATCAAACAAAAAACATGATCATGCATTGTCGTTTTCCTATTACCACCAAATTTGTGGTTAGTATGACATTATACTGAGTACATACATAGTCCATGATCATAGTAAGCAGTGGGACGTACCACCCTAAAGATTTGATGTCTATGCACAGATATAACATATATATATATAACATATAAATATAACACTAGAAAATCAAGCTCAGTAGAATGCAGTGGAAATGGGCCAATGAATTAACCTCAGAGCATCTAAATTTCAAAACATTATGAGGTGGTAGGCAGCTCAACCCCTGCTGTAAAACATCTTCCTACAGCAATGTAGTCAGTGTGACATTTAAGAGTTAAAGAAATCTTAAAATGTTAAATAAAAAGTTAACTTTTAAATCATTTGAATGCCATTCCATTGGGGGACATAATAAACCCAGAACATAAATTACATAAATTTTTACCGAAGTTAAATAAATGTAATTTCAAGCTTAGAAATACACGTAAATATCATGTCCCTGTTTGTAAAACAAATAGACTTCAGAAAATCTTTTTTTATAGTAATTGTACATAATTTTTGTCTTAGTTATATTCATTAGTTCAGTATACTATTAGTTTTTGATACATATTGCATGTCATTGTAAATTCTTAATCTAATTCAGCTCAGTTTTGGCTGTAAATTTTTAGAATTATTAAACTATCTATCTATCTATCTATCTATCTATCTATCTATCTATCTATCTATCTATCTATCTATCTATCTGTCTGTCTGTCTGTCTGTCTGTCTGTCTATCTATCTATCTATCTATCTATCTATCTATCTATCTATCTATCTATCTATCTATCTGAACCTAGTGGTGATAATGTTTTGTACACAATTGGTCACCTTTCCATTTATTTACCTAACACATTTTCCTACTCTATAGCTTCGACCATACGTTATCAATGACCCCATGGTATAATGGAATTGTAAATTTTATTTATATTTTTACAATAATCCCTGTGGTGGTGTGCTACGCCAAGTGCGTTATAATGCATAAATGATTTTTAATTCATAAAGTCAGAATGCTTTGTAGTGTTACAAACAGCTTACAACAAAAATGCTTGGTGAAACTGACGAAATATGTAGGTTAATGTTTCGCCATGAAACAGAGGCGTAGGAACGGATTTAAAGTTGGGGGGCTGAAGTCGACAAGCAGTGACCGCATTTTAAGGGGGTCCTCCCCGGAAAATTTTGAAATCTAGAAGCTCGGAAAGACAATTTGCAGCAATTTGAGCAAAATTTTTCATCTAATTCTACAGAGAGCATAGTTCAAATGAATCCAATACTGACCGGAAGGTCTGGGAACCAATCACTCGCGTGGCAAGGGTTTAGAGGTTGGCTAACACTTCAGGCTATACACCCGTTTGTAAAATCTCGTGTAGATGAAGCCCGTGGGTAGATTACGTTAAAGTGCTCCCCTATAACCTCAAAAAATTTTATTGTCTTATTTGAAAGAACTTTTAAAATGATAAAGTAACTTCTTTTGAAGATTTTCGTTTCTTCACTTTCTTTTTGAGATATATCAGTTTGTTTGATATGCAAATGTCCGGAGTTTACGTCACACATGCATAATGACTTATCAGAGAATGTTATATATCTTTGCGTTCATCAAATAAAAGCACTAAAGTGCATTGAATAACACGTGTGCGTGTTTCTTCCACAACACCAAAGTTCTCGATTTTGAAGGATTTCGTTCGAGAATGAAAGAGACACACAGATTTCTCCAATAAGTTATTTATGCATATGTGACGTAAATTCCGGATATTTGCATATCAAACAAACTGATATATCTCAAACAGAAAGCGAAGAAACGAAAATCTTCAAAAGAAGTTACTTATCATATTAAAAGATCTTCCAAATAAGACTATAAACACTTTAAGTAGCTTCTCTCCACAACTGGGAAAAAAACATTTAAAAAACATTTAAATTTAACAACGCTTGTCCTGATTTTTGTGGGGGCTGAGCCCCCATTTAAATTTTTTTGGGGGCTGAAGCCTCTCCAGTCCCCCCCCGGTTAAATCATTCTACAACGAAGGACCATCGTTTCAGAAACGTCAAAATTTCAGCAGTTTTACCAACCAGTTTTTTTTCTTAATATTTATTGTTTGTTTTTTCTCAGAGGTCGATTTGGCATCATTCATTACGGTGTTCACAAAGCTACGGGGCGTGACTATGCTGTGAAATACATTAAGGTCAGGAAGAGTCAGAAAGATCAATTTCAACAAGAGATCGACATTATGAACCACTTACGACATCGGAGGTTTATTCGACTTTATGAAGCTTTTGAAGAACCAAGACGGTTAATTCTTATTCTTGAACTGTAAGTAAAAAAAGAAGTTGGACAAAAAAGAAGGGTCTTGTTCTTCCTTTTTTCTGATTTGTTCCTATTTTCTCTCTCTCTCCTCAGTCTCTCTCTCTCCTCAGTCTCTCTCTCTCTCCCTTTTCACATCCTTTATATCTTAGTTACTCTCCGTCCTTTCTAATATCTTTCCTTTACGCAATAATAAATAATAAGAAAATGGACGCTTATTAGACGCATTAACTCTTTCCTGTCTGGCTATAAAACATCCAAAAGTGAACCACCTCTTTGTTCTATTGATATCTCTGGAAATAACCATAACTGTTGTGAAAGCTATACATTTTCTGAAAGCCCAATAAACCGGCTTTTACCAGTGCTTTTAAATTTCTCGAACAAGACACATTATCTTAATATAAATTAACTTTAATTTTCATAAATCAGGTTGAAAAACTTTTATTTTTCTAGGAAAGCCCATCTCGCACGCCCGCGTAGCATCATGAAAATTAAAAATGCCACCAATCGCAGAGTTGTTTATGAAATAAAATGTGAGCGGCGTGTGAGTGGATCTCATGGTGCTTGTCGAATTTCAATTTTTAATCTTGCGTTACCGTGTGCCGTGTTTTTCGATTGACAACTTCATCGGTCTTCTATATGAACCATTTTGACTGGGCCAGACAGGAAAGAGTTAAATGAAATATCTCAGAACAATAATGTTAGGTATATGAGAAAAAAGGGTAGAATAAAATTAATCACTTGGAAAATAAAAATGTCTTAAGTTCTTTCTTAAAATATTTAAAATCATCTATCACTGTAGTTTACTGTATTTAATTGACTCGAACTTAGGGAGCGATATATAGCAACCTATCATGAGTTCAGATATGTAGGTGCCATTTCGTTGCAGAGCTTTGAAGTTATTAGAATCGAATTAATACGTTGTTCAATCGCGGTGATTAAAATAATAAGTGAATGTGTTCATGTTTCTTGGTCCTTGCAATTATTCTCGCGGCTGCATTTTGTATGCGTTGTAGTTTGGTGATGCTGGTTTAGACTGGAGTATCTTGACCCGCTTGATTTGGGAACTAAAGTGGGAGTCTTTACAGACAAGAAGAGATAGGGCTAGGCTTACGCTATTTTTTAAGATCACTAGGGGCATGGTGGCAATTCCAATGCCATCTTACGTTTAGCCACTCGATTATTCCATTATAACAGTGCTATGAACTGCAAGACAAATGGGTATAAGGAGACCTTCTTTTTTATATTATTTATATGTATATTATTTTATATTCACGCCATGGCTATGCATTTGTGGATTAGCAAATGTGAATGTTACTGTATATCAAGTTCATGTTGTGAAATGATTTTTTAGGATGCGTGGAGGAGAACTTTTGGAGCGAATTTCCGAGAACGATTACATTGCTGAACATGAGATTACAAAATACGTGAAACAAATCCTAGAAGGAGTAAAGGATATGCACGACAAAGGTGTCTTGCATCTTGATTTGAAGGTAATCATAGTATTTGTGTAGTATCTACACTATAATTATATACATTTTCTACTGACTATACATCCACTGATCTGCCTGGTCTTTTCCTTTACCGGAACAGTAATAGTCAACTTCTACAAACTATAGTAACACATAATCTATCGTGTAAAATCAAAGTCTTCTTTTTTTGACAGCCACAAAACATTATGTTCGTCAACCAAGACAGTGGTAATCTCAAGTTGATCGATTTTGGATTGTCGCGCAAACTAAATGCTGAAAAGGATCTTAAGATATTTTTTGGTACTCCAGAATTTGTAGGTAAGATAAGTATTTATTACTTTTCTGTTGTCTTCATCTTTCAGTTGTGCATATTATACGAAGGACGTACAGGAATCGTAAAGAATCTTATTAGTTCAAATATGGTGGGGTTTTGATAAAAATTCCCGGGAGCTATAATGGTTGTTTTTGCATATCTCGGTCTTCCTAACACATCTCATTTTTAGCACCAGAGATCGTGAATTATGAACCGATTACTCCAGCAACGGATATGTGGTGAGTAAAAATGTTGTGTTATGTATGCAAGTCTATATATAGAGAGAGTTTGAGTATGGTTTATCAGTTAGAGAGTCGATCACGCAGGACAGGGATTATTTTAACGTGCAGTGATAACCAATTTGTGCAGTGATAAATGAGATTTGTACAGTGATAAACGCAATTTTGTGCAGTGATAAATGTTTCTTTAATATTTAAGAATGGGTGTTATTCGTGAAAGGATTGCATCAGAAATTATGTTCAAAGGCACAGTACATACTATACATTCCAAAATATACTATTTAATATCAAAATTTAAATTAGCAAATCACAAATAAGACGATAAGTTAAAGCACCCTGGTCTACTATCGTCTGATAACGTTAGGCCAACTTAAGCGTACCGTAAACTAACAGCCTTATGTCCTTACTGACCAGAAGCTCACTAAAACTAGTTTCTACCATTTCTGGCATTTCAACTTTCAAGATACATGAGTATAGCTACTATAGCAGGCCCTACCGCGGGGCCTACAATACAACTACCCAACGGTGCCAACCCCACATAACATACTTGAGGCTTCTCTCAGGTCGATGCGTCTGTGGCTCTGTGCAACTGTTTGACCATTGTTATTTTGAAAATGCGAATGCATGCTGCGAAAGCGATTAACTCACATTAAAAATTGGGAACAGGAGGGCCGCTTATGTATACTATGGTAGTATGACTAGTTGATTATACTGAGGAGCTACCGAGCTATTCAGTGCTCCATCGCTGCTTAACGCGCTACTGAAGTTAGATTTTATGCCTTTTCAGCTCTTTGTGCAGTGATAAAAATTCCTTAAAATAATCCCTGACGCAGGATAAGGTTATGCGAGCCAGAGGCTCATGTTTTAAGCATTTGACTATAACGGAAAACCCAACTGATAGGGTTCCGAGGGCTTACGATTTTTAAAGTTGTTTTTCCGAGAAGAGCCAAACGTGATACCATTTGCTCATGGTGTGGTTGCAAAGGCAGCACCTTCTCTCGATTATTTTAAGACCCTGCATGGTGGTCCGACCAAGGATTGAACCTAGGTCTTCCTGAGCAAAATCATAATTTATCTTGTCAGCCGAAAATTTAATCTTCATGGACTCATGCTGTTAAAGTTATCGCATGTGATGTCACAAGAGGCATTTTTGTGGCAAGTAACAAAAGAAAACTGGTTTCGAATGCCTCTTGTGACATCACGTCCGGTAAATTTGACAGCGAAAAACTCCATGAAGATGAAATTTTCGGCTGACAATATATATATTATGATTTTGCTCAGGAAGACCCAAATATTACTGATATGTAAAATCCCCAAACGTGAGATAGGCACTTTAAATATATTCGACTATCCGTCGACCCAGTAACGGTACAACGTAACCACGAAATAATTACATGTCATCTTGTTAACTTTATTTTTAGGAGTGTTGGTGTTATAACCTATGTCCTGTAAGTATACGAAGTTTAAATCTTTAAAATATTATCTGTAGGTGGTGTAGAAATTGTTAAAGCATGGCTCATGTCAGCATGAACACAGCTCTAATTTTTCGATCATATTTTAACAGTCTTTCTGGTGTGTCACCATTTTGGAATGATGATCCAGACATCACATTATCGAACGTCACGCGAGCTGAGTGGAGACTCCCTGATGTGCTTTTCCAAGATGTCAGCGACGATGCCAAAGACTTTCTCTTGAAGCTGCTGGTAAAAGATCCGAGGTAGTATTTCTCATTGAATCTTTATTATTTTTAATGTGATATACAAGTGTTGTGCTTCGTAGGCAGTGTTGAAATACAAATCGAAAACTCTAAAAGGTTGATGTACTGCCGAAATAGTGATAGGAACTTACCATACGTATTCCATACATGGAGGAAGGTTCCATATGAAGAGCACATACGTTGCCCTAACGAGCATATATACGTTGCCCTGACGAACAAATATATACATTACCCTAACGAGCATATATACGTTGCCCTGAAGAGAAAATACATTGCCCTCGTACCAGCCTCCTGTTCTTGGTAACCGACCCCAAAACAACAAATATCCTAACCCTCCCGCCTAATGAGTTTTCTAACCCTAATCCCCGCCTAGCGAGCTTTACGACACGACCCAACTTGAACCCCCACCCTCGACTGCCTTACTTGGAGCCCCAACCTCGACTGCCTTACTTGGAGTCCCGACCGTCGACTCCCTTACTTGGAGTCCCGACCGTCGACTCCCTTACTTCGAGTCCTTAGTAAGTAGATTCATAAGAGAGACTAAGCATATGGGATTAGAAATTGACTGTTAGATGCATGCGCTCAGTAACGTGTTAACAATCCCAATAATTACGTACATACAGTGGGCTGGTACAAGGACAATGTATTTGCTCGTCAGGGCAACGTGTATGCTCGTTAGGGCAATGTATGTGCCCTTCATATGGAACCTCCCACCTTCCATATATGGAATACGTACTATAAGTTCATATGGAAATAGTGTGTCGGAGGTTGAACGTTTCGAGCAAAGGTCCTTCGTCAGAGGGTGAAATGTAAAGTAAAAAAAAAACTAGGTATCAAACTTTTGTTCGCAAAATGATCTTTCCTTCTTTTACATCTCATTAATTATTTATTGTTTATCGTATCTAATTGACTTATTTTTGTCACATGATTATTTCGAAACGTTAGATCTCGCACACACTTTTTCGGCAGTAAACTTAAAGTATACACCACTGATCGCAAATCTGGAAACCTCCGCATTGCATTATGGGATAATTAAAGGGCGTAAAATTCGCGGCTTTAGCTCGAGGACAAAATGGTGGCTAAAACGTTCAATACTATATATTGACTAGTACATTCATTAAAATCAATTTGCCGAAACACCAACCGTCATCCCAATTAACTTTCCGTTGATTATTAGCCCAAGTGCAATATTTTTACAAAGTCAAGGTATTACCAAGAACACTGCACGTTTTACTCACTTCTGCCATCCCACAATACAAAGCGCTCGTGTGTTTATTGAGATTCGCGATCCATGTATTCGATTTGTATTTTATATGTAGATTATATTAAAATTATTATTATTTATTATTATTATTATTATTATTGTATTTTATATGTAGATATGTTTCTGAAGAGATTATAAAAGTAGAAAGTGTGTAGACAGTGTTAAAATTTGCATAAAAAATACTAAAAGGTTCGTGTACTACTTTCGAAATACAGTAGTGTGTAGAAGGCCTGACCTATTGAGCGAAGGCCCTTCGTCAGAGAATGGGACGTAAACTGACGAAAGGCCTTCACTTTATGACGAAAGGCCTTCACTCTATGACGAAGAGCCTTCACTTTATGACGAAAGACCTTTACTTTATGACGAAGAACGTTCACTCTATGACGAAAGGCCTTCAATCTATGACGAAAGGCCTTCAATCTATGACGAAAGGCCTTCAATCTATGACGTACGAAAGGCCTTCACTCTATGACGAAAGGCCTTCACTTTATGACGAAAGACCTTCACTCTATGACGAAAGGCCTTCACTCTATGACGTGCGAAAGACTTTTACTCTATGACGAAAGGCCTTCACTTTATGATGAAAGGTTTTCACTTTATGACGAAAGGCCTTCACTCTCTGACGAAAGGCCTTCACACTCTGACGAAAGGCCTTCACTATCTGACGAAAGGCCTTCACTATCTGACGAAAGGCCTTCACTCTCTTACGAAAGGCCTTCACTCTATGACGAAAGGTCTTCACTCTCTGACGAAAGGCCTTCACTATCTGACGAAAGGCCTTCACTCTCTGACGAAAGGCCTTCACTCTTTCACGAAAGGCCTTCACTCTTTGACGAAAGGCCTTCACTCTCTGACGAAAGGCCTTCACTCTTTGCACGAAAGTAGTAGACCTCCTATTCACTATTGCGGTAGTACACTAACCTTTTTGTACATATTTCTGAATATATCAGCTAGATACTAAATTATAATAAATATGAATCAAATCTGAATTTTACTCTCTGACCTTTTTAAAATTAAAAAACAATTTAGCAAGAGAATAAAAGTAGATGAAGCTTTTCAACATCCTTGGATTCAGGTTGGTTTGTATTTTGCATTGAAATTGCTGTTGCTACTTTGTTACTGCATGCTACTCTAGTTGTTTGTTTACTGTTGTTGTTACTATAAATATTTATATTACTATACAGGCTATCCAAAACAAGCAAGAAAGAACAAACCTTATTGCAATGGAACGACTAAGAAAATACAATGCCCACCAGAAGGTTTGTCAAGTTGCTCTTCGCCAATTCTCAAGGTTTTTCTGAAACCTTCCTCGGTAAAAGACTTATCCGAATCTCAATTTTTCAACTATGATTTTTTCAGGGTTTGGCGAGCGGTCATAATGTAACTAGCCACGAAGCAACAAAGATAACAAAAGTTACAACTAAAAGTAAGTCCATGGGACATCTCGTCATGTTTTATCACAAAGCCTCGTTTAAAATATGTCATCTATGCAGTGATTCGCATCAATAGTATTGGATTGACTGAATGGGTTCGTTCGTTGTCATTTATGTTGTCTATGAAAGCTGTCTCAAACCAGCACGACCTTTACACAGGCGCCCACAGATGTCGGCCGTTACACTCAAATCCCGTAGGATCTGCAACGTCCATATCTTTTCTTCTAAGCCTATTTAGCTGCGCTGTTCCACACGTTCCGCTCTCAATCGTTCCACACCTTGCCACATGCACTGTGCTCTTCCATGTCTACATCAATAGATCATTTTAAAAAAGAGTATAATTTCAGAAACTAATTATAATTAAGGATAATCGGAGGGGGGTGGGTGAGAAATTGCAAAACGTTCTTTTTTTTTCTGGTACCCCCAAGCAAAGTTAAAAAATTTGGGAGCCTCGCACTTCTATTCGTAAATAATTTCAATGCCCCCCGCCCCCCCCCCCCCCCTCCGATAAATAATCAACGTTCCCCAAGTCTCTGTTATAATTCATTTAATTTTATTTTATATTGAATACATTTAGTTTATTTTTCTTCAGATGCCGCAGCAAAGGAGAAGGTGAAAGAAAAAAGCAATGCAGATGATCGTGTTGTTGTATTAACAAAAGAAAGAGATGAACTCAATGAAAAACTCGAAGCGCTGTTGGCAAAAACAAATGCAGTTGCGCAAGAACTCCATTCAGTTAAGGTTACAAATAAGGAGAAGCAAACAGCGTTTGAAGCATTGGAAAAGAGAAATAAATTATTGGAAGAACGCAACAGGTCGAATCAAAAAGCCGCACAACGGTTGATCAAGCTGGAATGTGATAAGAGAGAAATCGAAGACAAATACGAACAAAAAGAGAAAAGGTACTCAGATTTATGTAACAAGTACGAAAGTTTGCGTGAAAAAGCAGGCTCGTACGATGTTTTAGAAGAAAAGGTATTCCTTCTGGAAAAGGAGAGAAAAACAAGTCTGACGAATTGCAAAATTATGGAAGAGCATTTGCAGAAATTGCAGGACGAAAACACAGCTTTGCAATCTGAAGGACGACGTGGGACAATAATTTCAATAACAGAAGATGAAGAAGACGAGGAGGAAACATTTGATGGGAAAGAGAGTACGCTTAGCGGGGAAGAAAAATTAGACAACAAAATTGAATTGCTGTCAAAAGACTTAGAGATCGCTCAAACAGAAGTTCATCGGTTAAGCAATGTTGTGAGCTCTCAGTTTGAAGATTTGGAAGAGATGGAACGAATTACTGAACACAAACGAAAACTCGAGGCGAGATGCAAGGAACTGGAAGAGCAGTTGGTTGAACAAGAACACGAAAGTGTTCAGAGGGAGAAAGAAATTGATGAAATGGAAGGATATATCATTGATATTCAGGAAAAGCTTCAAAAGTCTTACAACGAACTACGAACTATCTTAGAAGAAAATAAACAATTGAAAAAACGTTTTGTCGAACTAGAATGCAAGGTCACAGGCGAAACGACAAGCGAAGTAAGCAAGCATGAGAACGGACATGGTGGGTTGGTCAATGGTAACAAAGCGTCATTTAAAGACGTCAATGAAGACACAAATGAGCTTTTAGAAGAGAATGGAAGATTATCAGCAAAATGCTACCAGTTAGAGAAAGAATTACAGGACTTGATGTCAAATCAATCTGATGGTGTAACCAATGATTACGGTAGGTATTGATATGGTAAATTATTTAGAAATTACCAATGAAAAACTCTTCTCTGTATGGGAACCTAAGGGTTCGTGCACTAATTAATGTAAAGTACTCAATTTGATGAACCTTACAATCACAAAGGCAATCTCAACGGCGATTAAAGTAACATTAAGAATGTTAATGGAAATCTCAACGGTGACTTAAGTAACATTAAGAATGTATTGTTGTAAGAGCATTGAGACTATTGTATAATGCCCCTAAAGTTACTTATAAAACTAAGTGCAAGTTATAAAGCTTTGGCTAATATCACACTAGCCTGCGGTTTTTTAGGGGTTGGGGAATTTGAGGTTGGGCAAGCGTTGGGGTTTGAGGGCCCTGCGGCCCGCTTGCCCGACCCTAAACCCCAACCCCTAAAAAACCACCGGCTACGCAGACTAATATCGCACCTGATTGATCAGTTCACTTTCTGCCTAGTAACGGGATAGCAACCGGGAAAGACAGATATTTAAATGAACAAAACACTATCTCCGTCATTGAACTTCAAACTTGTTTTCATTTCGCTCGCCGTTAGAGAAACATTTCGCCAATGACATAATTTTTTTCCGTTTTCATTGGTCGACAACTGAAAAAAAGTGATGTCATTGTGGAAATATTTCGCTAGCGACGAGGGAAATGGTGAAGTGGAAAACGGGCTTTACAAGTTTCCTCGAGTTTTGGTAATGAACGATGTAGATCAGAGAACGAGCTCGGCGTTGAGATTTCTAACAATCATTCGGTGAAGGCTAAAAGGGATGACTCAAAAGGACCTTCACATTTTCCAGAACTACTAATCCTAACCCTAATCTCAATCCTAATCCTAACTCTAATCTTGATCCTAACGGCTAACCTTAAACCTAACCCTAACCGTGACAAAAACAGAAAGGTCCTTTTGAGTCATCCATTTTAGCCATTCCCCAATCATTCATTCTATTTGTTTCGCATGAAAAATTATTTTATTTGAAGAACGTCGCCGTCGAGATTGCCGTTGTAGATTATAAAATAATATTTACTCTATACGCACGCTGTGATAGGTCAACTTGCCGGTCTCATCAGGCAACTGAGTCTCCACCTAGTTAATGTATAGACAGTCTACATTGGTACCATGTAGGTGTTTATGTATCATGTCTACATTAACACAACTAGCGCTAGTCCATGCACAAGCACCATAGATAGCGCATGGGTTTAACAGTCAATTACTAGTCCCACATGCTTAGTCTCTCTTATGAGTCTACTAATTTAGCACTCAATTAAGGGAGACGTCAAGGGTGGGGCTTTCCGATTGGGTAAAGGGTTAGAAAACTCGTTAGGCCAGTGGCGGATCCAGGGAGGGGCGCAGGCGGCGCGCGCCTGCCCTTTAAAATCCAGGAAACAAGTGTTTTCTGTTTTTTACCATGCCAAGACGAAGAAGTCAATTGTAAGCATCGGTAGCTTATCCAATTTTTATTGCAAAAGCTAGTTTGCATGCACTCATAGATATTTTAACATGGGTTCCAAGATAAGTTTGCCCTAATTTTGTAAACATTCTTGTCAGAAATCGCAGGAAAAGCACTTCTGGGCTTTGCAAAATTAAACATTTTCCTGTGGGGGGCATCCCCCCAGACCCCCTAGTGGGTTCATGTGCGGCCCCCTTTCGAACAATCCTGGATCCGCCACTGCGGTGGGTTAGGGTTACGATCTTTGTTATTTTGGGATTAGTGGTTATTTGCATGGTTAAGTGACAAAATTCTGACGATTATAAGGTGGTCAGCTGCAGGTGATATTATACATTCACAGCTACATGTTACCAATATAGACTGTCTACATTAACTAGGTGGAGACTGGGTTGCATAAGGCTACGGAGACCGGAATGACGTCAGTAATTAGCATTAAATCAAAAGCGTTATCTATCGTAATTATTCAAAGTATAAGCAATTGTTTCTGATTTATTTTATAAAAATAATAGAATACGTTTGCCCAGGTCTCTATAACGTGATCTAAACCCTCGTGAAGTAATAAAAACAGCTCGCGAAGTTGGGAAAGCACTCGCCTCGGCGGCTCTTGCTTCTCCCTGCACTTCTCTCGTGTTTTATTACGTCACACGGGTTTCGATAACGTTATAGAGACATAAAACTATATTTGATGTAACGTACTTCTGATACAATGTTGATATTAACTACTAACATAGAACTATATATTTTATGTAACGTACTTCTGAATACAATGTTGATATTAACTACTAACATAGAACTATATTTACTCACCCAAGTCGTGTATTAATGACTAATGTACAAAAACTAATATTTTTCTAACAAATGTTTTTTTGTGATAATTGTTGATATCATTCAGTTCGTGACTATGACCTAGACTGAGGGCCGCACAAAGACTAAATAATTGGGGGCCCCTTGGAAAAAATATGCATGCCATTTTACGGATGAATCGGATATAAGGATATTTCAAGTGAAAATGTTTCAGTTTTACATGTGAAATGACAACGGAAATTTTCGTAAGGACGTAAAAGATGTACAAAATAAATAATCACTAACGCAGAGAAGCAGAAAATATTGCATGATAATTTCAACTACAGCCTCTTGGCTACCATCTACCGATTTTCTACAAAGTAAACTGCAATATATGGCAAATTGCCCCAGTTGCCCCCCCCCCCCCCCCCCTCTGGGTGGGCCTGCCTAGACTAATGAAGTGAAATACAGCTACTAGCAATTAGCAAGATATTGTAACTATACTGCTAATTATTACAAATAACATTATGCTTTATTATGTATTGGTCAAGAGAGTGCAATTGATTTCAATCAATTTTACTCATTCCTAATGACATCAGAATTAAACTTAAATTTTTTACTAGGGGTATTTAAAAAAAATACCACATGTTTATCCCTTCGCTACATTCAGAAACGCGTAAAATTAATTGAAAAAGTATTAAAAGGAAATAACACTTGTTCTCGAATAATTAATGAAAAATCGCACTTGTGTTTGGCGAAATATTCATAATACCAATTTCGCCAAACACGCATGGGATTTTTTATGAATTCTTCTCGAACCGTGTTATTTCCTATACTAATTGCATTCCAGTGTAATTATTTTTCAAAAACAAACAAAATGTTACTCTGGAGGAGCTTATAGAAAAAGCAGTCGACGGAAAAACGAGAAGCTGCAGCAATTAGCCAAAACGGGTTAAACGGCAGGGGATGGCAGCCGTTATTTTGTCATACATATCACAAACAAGTAATCATGATTTTGCTAATGTAATTAAGGTTTTACACTACTCGTGATATTTGAAAATTGTGTAAAAATTGTGCAAAATGTTATCAAACAATGAGTAGTACATGTAAATCCTTAAAGCGTCTATGAAGTTTTACATTCAGTTTGAAATAAACTCTTTTATTTGAAAGAACTCGGAGAACTCCTGAAATTATAAAAACTTAAATTTACAATGCTTCCATGTCTTACTTTGTTTGCGAGATATGAAGATTTGTTTGATATGTAAATTATATATATCACACTGTATACGTCACACTGCATAATGACGTATTGAAAAAGCCTGTATACCTTTGGGATTATCAAATCAAATCACTCGAAACTTCACATACTTAATAGTATTATTATATGGCTAAGAAAGATGGCGCACGCTGATTGGTTCGTGAGAGGTCCGGAAAAAAGCGTATTGCCCTCCCCGTGCTAGTTTTGGCGGGAAAATTTCTGAGTTGATTTAGATGAAAATAAAAGAGAATTTGAGTATGTTCGTTGAAAAAGTTCGAACAATAACATGTCCTGGAACATTAGTGCTGCTTTTCTTGAAAGCTGTTTATCTATAAGTAAAGAAAATGAATGCCTAGCGACCAGTAACGCGTGTAAACATGAAGCGAAATCAACAAGCTCAGAGGTAAGGTAAACGGCAACATCTGAAGACAAATACGTTAAAAACATAAATGTCTTATTAACCTCGTTTGCTTGGTCTGTACGGTAAAGTATTTGCCTTCGTTTTTTTCGCACAGACCTTGCGCATTCCGCATCGGTCTCTACGAAAACCTCAGGCAAATACTTTACTGTTTGACACAAAATTAAAAGTTAAACAAAGGGACACCCCACCACGGCACCACCAAATCAAGTGTTGCTTAAATGAAAGTTTTTTGTCGCCTTACATGAGAATGGATATTAGTCAATTCTTCTAATCGTTTTAGTTTTAGAGAAATTTGGTTTTGTTTATCGTATTTTTGGTGAATTGAACGCCGCCATTTTTGTTACAACCTCGTAACGAGGTTGTGCGGTAGAGTGATCGCTAGAAAGCATACTTTAAAATAAGATTTCCGCGGAAAGACTGAAAACTAGTTGTTCCATGGGTTAGTAGGAGGGTTAGTACAAGGGTTAATATTAGGGTGACGGTTATATTTAAATGCGGTAGATCATTATTTTTGACATCATTGAGTGACAGAAACAAAGAAAATCCTTCACAATAACGTGAATAAAAATCCTGTACAATATACTAAAACCACACTATTGTCATGCTATAAGCCAGTTCGTAATGTCGACTGCGCATCAAAATGACGTGTTCTGCGTCGGGATAAAACTTATTTCAATTCATAACATCAGGCTAAAACCACAATAGACATTTGCATTTCTATTTACACTTGCAAATTCGTTATACTGAATTCCCAAGCCCGACGCAGAACGCGTCGTTTTGATGCGCAGTCGACATTACGAACTGGCTTATTGTGAAGGGTTTCTTTGTATAGTGTATCATTCAATGACGTCACAAAATTAATGGAGCAACCGCATTCGCCCGCAATTAGAACAAAAATGGCGGTATTCAATTTACCAAAAATACGATAAACAAAACCAAATTTCTCTAAAATTAAAAAGATTAGAAGAAAACTAATACCCCGCATTCTCATGTGAGGTGACAAAGAACTTTAATTTAATCAACACTTGTTTTGGGGGTGTATAACACCACACGTCAACATTACTGATCCTCCACGAAAAAACGGATCAGTTTACTCAAATTTGCTATATGCGCAAATATGGAGCAAATTTATTGAAATAGTTACATTTACCATAGGTCGAGTAAACTTGGTAAATACCGCATTTACTCAATTTTGAGTAAATATGAAGTAAATGCGGTATTTACCATGTTTACTCCTATAGTAAATGCAACAAATCAATAAATTTGCTCCATATTTGCGCAGTTGTATGCTTGAGTGAATCCATTTTTTCATGCAGAGGCAGTACACACACACACACACACACACACACACACACATCCAACATGCTGTAGTATGTGCTGCTATAAACATGCATAATAAGTTATGGAAGTACTTGCTCTGGCCATGTCTGCAGAAGTCTGTCTGCTATGCTATAAGAGTTGAATATTGCTCAAGTTTCCCAGTGCCTCTGCCCAAGAGATGAGTTGATGAGAAGACTTGATCTGACCAGGGCCGTCGCTAGGCCTCCCTTGATGGGGGGTGGGGGGGGGGGGGGGTGGCAAGGTGTAATTTTTCCGAGTGATATATATATATATATATATATATATATCAATCGAACAACTTTCGCTCTCCTGCATTCCGAGTCTCAGGTCTCAGTAGCTCAATGGTTAAAGGTTACATGGACGTCCATGGGTCACATTCAGTACAGCAATGTATCAAATCATATAAAACTATGTTGCATGATAGTTTGGCAAAGTCTTAATTGTATTCAAGTCTTAATAGTTTTTTATTCGCAGCAGGAAAACAATCTATATTGTTCCGCCTTCCCTGCAGTTGCGGGTGTCCATCTGAATTAGAAGTTTAAGAAATAAAATTCGTATTGATTTTTCAAGTTTTGAAGAGTCCGCTTGAACGGCGCCAACCGGTACCCACATTGATGGTATTAGGTCTCGCAAGAATATCCATGTGTGACCTTGTGATCCCAGTTCTCAAAAAGTTTAGTGTATGGACGTTTGAAATATGTTTCGCCCCATTAAGCCTGATCATCAAAAATTTACATAACTAATGACACCTTCACAGCTTGAGTATATTTAAGATATTAACAGCTTGGGCATATTTAAGATACGTTAAAAGTCGTCCAATTCAATTTTATTTCAGATGAGAAAGAAGATGAAAATGGCGTTGGTGTCGGTGGACAGGACGGTGCAGTTCTGGTAAGAGAAGCAAACGTGGCTTCATGGTCTACGTTACTCAACATGGACGCGAAGCAACTACGACAGTTAAGTAAGAAATTAATGAAAGCTAATAAAAGCTTGTTGTTAGTTAACGAAAAACTTAACCTTGATAAACAACAAATTGAATTGCAAAATGAACAGCTTAGAAATGAGTTTCGAGGAAAGGTTCGTGCACTGGAGAAAGAGAATGACACGTTCAAGAGACTGCTGAAGGCAGGAGATAAGATCAATGCCGTGGAGGAAGTCCTAAATCAAACAACCATCGATGCTTTAGAATCCGAGTTGTCTAACCAACAAGAAAGAATTTCTGACTTAAAGAAAACATACGATGAGTTAGAACAATCCGCTAAAATGGAGAAGACGGTTGAAGAGAATATGAAATGGCGATTTGAGCAGGTAAGTCTGCGCCAATATATATAAAAAATATATAACCTTGTTTGTCTGTCAACTCGTCAATTGTCAACAAACATTCTATAAACTAGATTTCCTTATTGTTTGTGTATTTTGATAATGGCAAATACACTGTGTAACTGTATCATATTGAACTCTCAAGCTTGCATGAGTAAAGTATAAATCTAAACAACATACATAACAGGCTTTTAAAAAGACGAAAATCAACGACAAGTACCGAAATCCCGTTGTCGGAAAAGTAATCGTATAGTAATGAGGACGGCCCCAGAATCCTTATAACTGAATACTATATAGATTAGATGTTATACTTGAAAGTTACTATGTCGGTTGTTTTGATAATAAAGTATAGTATCGTACAATGACGTGGTGTTAGAACTTCAATAAGGGTCAAGCAACCCTTGAGCATGTGGATATCAGTGGCTATCGATAAAGATCGAATGAGGTTTAGTGGTTTTTTTAATGACTTTACAAGTACTAATCCTTAATTGGAAATGCGATATACATTTTTCAGTCACGTAATTGTAACATTTGTTGACTTTGAGTTGGCTATAAATTTCTCACGTTAGAACGTTTCATACTCATATGCATACCATGAACTGAGGTTCAACCTACAATAATATATCTTATGTACTTTGAACTAACCTGCCTAAGTCTATGAAAGACAGTGATTTTATTTTTAAGACAGTGATTTTATTTTTATATTTAAACAAGCCTTTTATCATTATTCATAACTTAGTTTGATTATTTCCATTATTAATTGGGAAATGGCAATTCAGTAAAACTTTATTATATTATTATTATTATAATTATTATATATTATTATTATTATAATTAATTATAACCCAACTCGCAAGAATCTGTTGAAATGGGGAATATCACCGACATCCGACTGCTCTTTGTGCTTGGAACCCGAAACCTTGCTCCACGTCGTCGCTGGATACAAGACATACCTAAACGAAGGACGTTTTACGTGGCGACACGATTCCGTTCTTAATTTCATTGCAACCTCTCTTAAATCCGTACAACACTCTATTAACCTTTATGCTGACCTACATCAGTCCATCTGTTATCACCGGAGATAGGTTGCGCCATGATCTTCTGGTAACAATCGAAAACAAATACATCTACATACTCGAACTGACTGTTGGTTTTGAATCTAATCTTCTTACTAATGCAACCCGTAAGAGACAAAAATGTCTAGAACTTATTAACGAATAGCACAAAAATTATCGGAAAAAGTGAAATTTGTAAATTTATCTATCAGTTCGCTTGGAGTTTTTAATCAGTCATCCGTAGACTTTACTATTGAAATGCTGAAAGACCTGAAATTTGACGAACGATGTAGAAAGTACTATACTCAGAAAATTATGAACACTTGCATAAGGACATCTTACTATATATTTTGTAAACGTAACAAAGAATGGGATGACCCGACTTTAATGTCATACTAATATTTTTATACCATATAGTGTTAATTCAAGTAGACATTGGTAAACTACCTGTAAAAGAGAGGTTTATCATTGTTGTATACGTTAATCATAAATGAATAAAGTTTCCATATATTATTATCATCATCATTATTATTTGCGAATGAGTGTTCTACTTTTTAGATATGCTAGATAAGGTTAGTTGGTCTTGATAACAAGCACCAAATGTACTGCGTAAGGAACATGATGACTATAGCTATCATAACTACATATTATATTTTCTGCTGCCGAAATAAGGAATGGGGAAATCCCGAATTATTAGCTTTTTGAAATATTTGTATTATAAATTTGCATGTTTTATTATATAGTCATTAGTTGTTATTATATATTATTAGTTGTGATTCAAAGAGCCAATTGTAAATTACCTTAATAAGCGAGATTTATAATTGTATATGTAGAAAAGAAAAACATTTAATAAAGTTTCCATTATTATTATTATTATTATTAAATAAAATTATTATTATTAAAATAAATAAATAAATAAAATTATTATCATTATTATTATTATTAACGTGGTAGCAACAGCAACGACAATAAATCTAAAAACAAAGAAAATGTAGATGACGAAAGGTAAGAAGATTATCAAAACCGATCGCTTTGACCTGAAAAACATGCAAATAATACTTCTAGGTTTACGTCAATAACTAGACCGTTTCAAATGACGCATATGCTATCGTTGCAATGTCGACCCACTCGCAACGAGTTGCGAAGACGTTCTTGATAACTAGTGACTGGATATGAGGCTTTATTAGATAATCGAGTAACGTATAGTCAATCATATTACAAAGTATAAAATTAAGTATAGGTGCAACTCAACTGATTGCAAATGTGGTTATATTAATTACTATGTTATTCGTGGCCCGCGGAGTCGAGGCATGGGCTGGTGCGTGGGTTTGCAAAAACATGGGAAAATAGTCGATTTAATCATTTAAAAATAGGTACGCAATGCGTACACGCGTCTACGTTTGGATAACGAATACAGTGTATTACCATTGTTGTGGCTCGCCATTGTAACTGCCCATATCGGCCGCTGCGAACACGTTCTTGATAACTGGTGACTGGATACAAGAGGCTTTATTAAATAATCGAGTAACGTATAGAGTCAACCATATTGCAGCATTTGCATCAGACTACAAGTATAAAATTGAGTATAGCTGCCCAACTGATTGCAAGTGTGCAGGTTATATTAACTATGTTATTCAGGGCCCGACAGTAAATACCAATGGTCAAATATTGGTGATTTTAGCTCGGTAAAATGTATTGCCATCTTTCTCCATTTCGTGTAGAAACCAAACTATCTATATTGCGTGTGTAACTATACTAACCAGGCTAACACAGGCAGAAAAAACAAATATATAATACATTAAGTGTTTTAATATAATTTTTTTTTTCTATATAATACATTACTAACTGCCAAATATTTGGTTGGATAATTGAAATTTCGTCTAAAGGGCGTGTTAAAATATTTCCAACGGAGAACCGCCTGCTGCCCCATCACTTTTAAATTGGTCCTCGCTCACTGGCATTTAATAGCGCTCCGTCGAGATGACGTCAGTATCGATGTTTGTCCGCTTTTACCCATAATTCTTGCGGCCATAACAAAAGAAAATAACTCATTTGCAATAATTTGTGAGTCAAATTTGGTTTGTTTGTCCGCATTTTGAGCGCTACGCTATTCAGACGAATTTACAACGTCTAACACGAACTAAATTCATCTGAATTCATCATTCTCTATTTATATACACTCATCATTCTCTATTTTTATTTTTGACATCATTACGTCACACACACACACACACTATATATATGATGTCCCACATTTTGTGTGGCATCAAGGGTGACTGTTAATAGCAGTTATCTTCATCCTGCTCTATATATATATCGCGCACGTAATTGCTCTCATTCTCCATCTGACCTGAAGGACACATCGTCCGGAAACGTCGTCCATGAATATACGTAAGTATTTTTCGACACATTGAAGTTCTCTTATTTCTCTTTTTCATATTATATCCAGTTTAGTGAAACGGGTCTATTATAACTTTATATTTATTTCCTAGAAAATTAAAACCATGAACGATGACAAAACTCTCTTAGTTTCCAAGTACGAGAAAGAGTTGGAAGAATCCCAGCATTACTTTCACGAAGAACAAGAGCGGTTGAAACATTTGTGCGAAAAACGTATTGCATCTGTCGAAAAACAGAATCAAAATCTAAAATCCCAGATAAACGAACTGATGACGTTTAGAGAAAATATAAAGAATGGCTGTGATGATCATGTTAAACAACTTAATGAGTTAAAACGTTTGCATCAGGAAGAAGTACAGGAAATTGAGAAGAACCTTGCGTTGACTCTCTCACAGCAGCTACAAGCAATTCGGAATATAGCTGAGTTGGAAAAATCAAAACTAACGAAGGAAAACGATGCCGAGATTTGTAAACTTGATGGACGTTGTAAAGATTTAAACGAAGTCATAAACGGCCTACAAGAACAAGTAACAAAATACCCGGAACTTCTTCAGAAAAACGAGGAGTTAAAAAGCGAATTGATCACAGAAAAACAACACTATGGAGTGTTAGAGAAGGAGATGGATATACAAAAAGAAAATCATAGAGTGTGCGAAAATTGCGAGAAGCTAGAGAGCCGAGTTAGCGAATTAGAAAAAGAATTGGTTGCTTTTAGAAAATTAAAAGAAAACCACATGCTTTTGGCAAGCGAGAATGAGAAACTTATCGAAGAATTGGAATTGGATAGGAGAAGATTAGAGTTGTTTGAAAACAATGACATAACCGCAGAAAGTGAACCAAAGATGAAACTCGAAGAACTAAACAACGAGAAAAGTTCTTCGAAACAGAAAGAGAATTCCAAGAAATATCTCAAAAAAAAAGTCTCACAACTTGAGAAAGATTGTACAGATATTTCCAGGAAGTTACAAAGTGAAATTCTGAAGAGCAAACAACGGGAGTTGGAGATAAGTCGATTGGAGACGAACGAAAAACAGAAGATCCTACAAGAACTTGCAAAAGCCCAAATATCTAATAAAAGTAATAATAGAACAAGTGGAGAAATGAACGAAGTTAAACGGAATAAAGCTGATAGCGTACTGGGCAGTGATTTTCAAGTTGTGGAGAAAGATAATGATTATCACATGGTAAAAGAAGAATTAAAGAAGTCACAGAATAGAACCCATTTACTTCAGGTAACTTTTAAAGTGTCTCGTGCATATTCGTTATCTTTGGCTTCAACCAAAAGGAAATGTAATATATCTTGTCGTTCGAAAATTTCATCTTCATGCCTTTTCCCCCTGCTAAAGTTGATTTACTATTCACAGGAAATGACGTCAACGCAGGGACACGCAAAGATATGGCACACTAATTTAACAGTGAAATACAAAGAAAGTTTAGCTCTGAACTTTAAGCAGACCTGTTTAGGAAAATTAAAATTCGCTCAATTCCCAAACTTTCTTTGTATTTCACTGTTGAATCACTGTGAAATGTCTAGGGATACCCTACTTTACGTCATTTCCCGTGAATAGTAAATCCACTTCAGCAGGGGAAAACGGCATGAAGATAAAATTTTCGGACGAGAAGATATTTTACAATTCTTCTCTACAATTCTTCACACTGTTTCCCCAACGGAAGTCTCTATAAAACATCTATGAAAATTCTGTAATCTTATTCAGGTTTGTTGTATGTCTAATGACCAAAAATTGGGAATGCCACCGATTCGTAGGAAATACATGCAATGATATTTATATGGCTGAGCTTGTTACCAAAAATAGACCCTCCCACGAGCCTATATATATGCTTTATCGGATCGGTAAGATTTGGCGGGGAAATTTCGGAGTTGATTTTAATGAAAATAAAAAAGAGCTAGGTATCCTCATTGAAAAATACCGAACAATAAAATGTGTTGGAACATTGGTATTTCTTTTCTTTAAAGTGCATATAACGTCTGTGGGGATTTACCATATTTGTAATCTATGGATTCTCCTGAGATAAATTGTAATATATCTTGTCAGCTGAAAATTTCATCTTCATAGACTTTTTTGCTGTTAAAGTTAACGGAAATGACGTCAAATCGGGAATCTGTCTATATGAAAACCTCTTTACAGATGCCCGATTTGACGTCATTTCCGTCAACTTTAAAAAAGTCTATGAAGATGAAATTTTCAGCTGACAAGATATATTACAATTTATCTCAGGAGAATCCATAGATTACAAATATGTTAAATCCCCACAGACGTTATATGCACTTTAAAGTTATTCTTCAAAAAACACGGCAAATAAATACCTAACTGGTGTAAAATATGAAGCGAAGCCTACTAGCGAAGAGTTAAAGGGATATGGCAATATAAATTAACTTTGTCTCATTTGAAAGAACTCGTAAAATGGTATAAGGAGACCTTTTACAATTTTTCTGTATCTTTCTTGGTTTTTGAAATATTTCAGATAATTATGACAAAAGACAGTCTACAATCCGCCATCTTGTTGTAATATTTGACCTAATTAACTTGGAAATTGGTGACGTCACAAGCAGGGTAAACCTGATGAAACTATTCCATAGGTGACCGAATTTCCGCGGAAGGCTTTTTAAACTGTTGTGGGCGAATTGAAATAGGAAATAGTGCAACATAATCGAGTTTCTGGCTCATAATGTCGTAAGGTTGGCAAGATAAAAACTTCACTTTACCCTACTTATGACGTCACATGCATATAGAAAATAATTCCAAGATGGCGGACAGCACGCTGTCTTTCGTCAAATTATTTCGAAAACCAAAAAAGATAAGGGAAAATTGTAAAAGGTCTTGTTATACCATTTCACGAGTTCTTTCAAATGAGACAAAGTTAATTTATATTGCCATATCCCTTTAAAGGACATTGGCAACAAAAATTAAGTTTCTCTAATATGAGAAAGAACTCGTAAAATGATAGAGTAACACCTTTTATAACTTTTCCGTATTTTACTTCGTTTTTGAAATATTTCAGTTTGTTTGATATATGTAAATGAGATGATCGTCAGGTGCAGGGTAGAGAATTTTCACTAATTAAAATATTAGTTCAATTTTCAAGTTTGTTCCACAAATTTACTTGAAAATGTGCGTATAATAACTCCTCATGATAATGATTAACGTTGTAAACTTAGCAATCACTGAGATATAAGACATTTTTTAATGAGTGAAAATTCTCTACCCTTCATGCACCTGACGTCAGAGACCATCTCATTTACATATATCAAACAAACTGAAATATTTCAAAAACGAAGTAAAATACGGAGGAGTTGTAAAAGGTATTACTCTATCATTTTACGAGTTCTTTCATATTAGATGAACTTAATTTTTGTCGCCAATGTCCTTTATGGTAAAAACAGCGTTAGAAACACAAAAACGTATTCCTTATTAACATTGTTTGCTCGTTGGGAAGAGAAAATCTATCAAGACAATGTTATGGTTTTTAGTAAGACCCAGAAGAGCAGGGATTATATTCTATTATTTCATTCACCTATAGACTGAGATAGATCGGTTGCGAGAAAGCTACTCCGACAATCTTAGCAAAGAATTGGAAGAAATGGAGAACAAATGGACCCAACGCTTAAGGTAACTCTATACCATGAATGACGACAGTTACAGGTGTCTCAAGCTGTATAAGATCAAGACTTTCACTAACCGCCGTTTCATCTTTACATTATTTTATGACAAAGACGAGAATGCAATGCTGTTCATTCTGAAATGGCTGAAGAATTCAGAAAACAAAAAGATGCTTGGAAGAAGAAAGAATCGGAGTTTCACAGTGTTGTAGGCATATATCGTTTTTTTTAAAACTTTTTTCGTTTTTCAAAATTCTTTAAAAATGTTTTTTTTTGCAATTACAACATTCGCCGATGCGACAAGTCGGCGACAGAAAAGTGTCACATGATAGTAAATAACCAATCGGCATCAAGAGTGCCAAGTCTACACTCTTTCACTTTCCAATCACTTCACGTGTTCTTCGTATTAGGATATATCCAAGAATAAGTGAAATGGATAGTTTAATAGCTGACGAGCGGTTCATGGGTGGTGTTCGAAAGTACCCAGCTATCTACCAAAGATCGTCGGTTGAATATTGCGACAAAAACAAGAAATTAAATTCTTGGCGCTTTACCAAACTGCCCGCATGCGCAGTTTCAACATAAATCGGCGATTACTAAACAGCGACGTCCTGAGTACTAGGGAGAAATCGGCGTCTGAATTACAACAATTACAACTATATAGTCAGGCAGTTTGGTGAATATTTTGGGGTGAATTGTGGGTTTTTGGCCACAAGCATGAAATTTTCACCAATGATAGAGTTTGACTTAGTGAAAAAAATTAGCTATGGGGCCACTTGAAAAAATCCAATATGGCGATTCAATTGACACTTACAAAATCCAATATGGCCGCCATTCGTTACACACCCAACAACATGAGCTAAGATGGCCGCCACTACATAAGAATTTGCTTATGAATTACTGTACAACTTGTGTGTTTCGTCTTACAGCCATGAGCTGTGATGTATTTTATGTGGGAAGAGGAACTCTACCATGGAGAATCGATTGACTCTTTAAAATCCAAGATGGCCGCCATTTTCAAGATGGCCGCCACTCCAACAATTTTCGTCATGTAATGCTGTATTATTTCTGTTTTTCGTCTCACAGCATTGAGTTGTGAGTTGTGTAGATTCAATTGACACATACCAAATCCAATCTGGCCGCCATTCTAGGCGTAATCACGTTCACAGTCGCCACTGCAACCGCACAGGCTGGTACATTTAAGTTCTGCTTTTGCACATTTGCAGCGTCCGCGGCATCCATTCTCCAGTTTACAGCCACATTTGATCAACTCCTGAATTGCCTTCGATGTTTCTGGGAGCATTGTCCAATACGGTTGCCATTGTCCATTAGCTGATCTGGTCCATCCCCATTCAGCAGGAGATGGCAATGTAGGATTTGGTGTTAGCGTCTGTCCCCAACAATAACCGGCCTGTTATGCTACCCGTTTTGTGTGTTCTAGCAGGGCTCCATACGTTGGTGGTATATTCTCAATACTTCGTCCTTTCCTGGTGAACAGATCTTTGCGTGCTTCATTGACAGTTGTGCAGGTACTCGTCCTATCGTACATGAGTGTAACGAAACGCTCAATCTCCGGCATCATGTCCTTCAATCTGTCTTCTGTAGGCATTGAACTCAGTGCAACAAATGCTGGTGTGATTTCTTCAAACACCTTCCATGTTGCCCACGCTGTGTTTTTACCTCTGCCAGCGAACGAAGAGGTCTGATCACACCCTGTAAAGGCATGGAACGCTATTAGAGACCCTGCCCTTGTTGGTCCCAGCTCTTTCACAATATCATGAATGGGAACATAACGGAAATTCTTCCCAGTTCCAAATGCAATCCATAGTTCACTGATACCCAGCTGTTGGAACGTGGAGATCGCTATGACCATCACATCCGTGTCCACAGTTCGAATCATGACTCTATTGAATCCCTGCCTGGAACATTCCGCTGCATGAAGTAAGAGCCTTGTATCTGCTTCTTCATGTGTGCATGGTGATAGTCTGCTAATGTCGATATCAGAGTTGCACACGACCTCATGTCCTCGTGTAGAGATCACTTGCTTGTCTCCAACTTCTAAACCTGTACTCAGTTCAGCAAGGAACCGAAACAGCTCTGCCTTATTTTTAACTCTGATATCGACATTAGCAGACTATCACCATGCACACATGAAGAAGCAGATACAAGGCTCTTACTTCATGCAGCGGAATGTTCCAGGCAGGGATTCAATAGAGTCATGATTCGAACTGTGGACACGGATGTGATGGTCATAGCGATCTCCACGTTCCAACAGCTGGGTATCAGTGAACTATGGATTGCATTTGGAACTGGGAAGAATTTCCGTTATGTTCCCATTCATGATATTGTGAAAGAGCTGGGACCAACAAGGGCAGGGTCTCTAATAGCGTTCCATGCATTTACAGGTGTGATCAGACCTCTTCGTTCGCTGGCAGAGGTAAAAACACAGCGTGGGCAACATGGAAGGTGTTTGAAGAAATCACACCAGCATTTGTTGCACTGAGTTCAATGCCTACAGAAGACAGATTGAAGGACATGATGCCGGAGATTGAGCGTTTCGTTACACTCATGTACGATAGGACGAGTACCTGCACAACTGTCAATGAAGCACGCAAAGATCTGTCCACCAGGAAAGGACGAAGTATTGAGAATATACCACCAACGTATGGAGCCCTGCTAGAACACACAAAACGGGTAGCATACCAGGCCGGTTATTGTTGGGGACAGACGCTAACACCAAATCCTACATTGCCATCTCCTGCTGAATGGGGATGGACCAGATCAGCTAATGGACAATGGCAACCGTATTGGACAATGCTCCCAGTAGCATCGAAGGCAATTCAGGAGTTGATCAAATGTGGCTGTAAACTGGAGAATGGATGCCGCGGACGCTGCAAATGTGCAAAAGCAGAACTTAAATGTACCAGCCTGTGCGGTTGCAGTGGCGACTGTGAACGTGATTAGGCCTAGAATGGCGGCCAGATTGGATTTGGTATGTGTCAATTGAATCTACACAACTCACAACTCAATGCTACATGACGAAAATTGTTGGAGTGGCGGCCATCTTGAAAATGGCGGCCATCTTGGATTTTAAAGAGTCAATCGATTCTCCATGGTAGAGTTCCTCTTCCCACATAAAATACATCACAGCTCATGGCTGTAAGACGAAACACACAAGTTGTACAGTAATTCATAAGCAAATTCTTATGTAGTGGCGGCCATCTTAGCTCATGTTGTTGGGTGTGTAACGAATGGCGGCCATCTTGGAAATGGCGGCCATATTGGATTTTGTAAGTGTCAATTGATCGCCATATTGGATTTTTTTCAAGTGGCCCCATAGCTAATTTTTTTCACTAAGTCAAACTCTATCATTGGTGAAAATTTCATGCTTGTGGCCAAAAACCCACAATAATTTCACCAAACTGCCTGACTAATATGGGGAAACCAGGCTTAAAAGATATGAAATATTATTTTTATGTTAGACTACTCAACACTATCTAGAGCCTTTTCAGTTGATGGTGTTGGAGATGTTTTTGCGAAAGGCTAAAATATAAGAACGCAGTGACTGCATTACGGTACCTGCATAAAAATAGGTCATTACACAGCTGTTGTAGTACATATGTAATACTTACCTATTTGGAGAAATCGCTGTTGGCGTAATCTGCAGTTTCTTGTCTTTAAAAAGGTGTGGTCAGTTAGGCAGAAATGTTTTTGCATCCTTTTTTCAAGATAAAAGCACTTCAAATCCAAGTGGAAGAAATAGAGACTGAAAGAAGTCATTTAGAAAGGGAGTGTAGTATTATGAAGGGAAAATTACAAAATGGGATGAATGTTTCTGAACATGATGTCTTGCGACTTCCGTCACAAAATAACAACCCAAGAGACACGGAAGAACAAGGCGAAAATGTCATTCAAGGTATCGTTAACTTACGTAATGATATACCATGGTTATTCTGATTAAAAATCATCAATCCAATAACACTTTTATACAACATGTATAACTTGTCGCAATGGAAGAACCAGGCGGGAATAATAGTATACTAAACTAGTAACATCATCAAAGTGACAAATTACAATAGTTTAGTTTTTAGTTTATCACTCTTAGGTGAACGGATTACCACAACAGGGTACGATTTAAGGTCGTTATCCGAGAAAACCCGAACATCTTACCATTTGCTGATATATTGTAAAGGCGGTACTTTCTCCTCAATTATATTTGAGACCCAGGATTTGAACCTGTGTCTCCCAGCTCATAGACATGTATGGTAACCACTAGATCATGACAGCTTGTTAAAAAGTTAAGGGAATGAGGTTAAAGGAAGGAGGTATATATATATATATATATATGGCTAAACTGTTACATTTGTAACTTTCTATTTATGTAACAGTTCAGCTATACAGGTATATGCCGTTTAGTAACGGAACGTTAGTATTAAAATTTTTATTTTCAAAATTATGTTGTTATGGCTCTTTTTAAAGCTATTTGTTGAACATTAATATTCCTAACTAGATTATATATAGCTTGATTCAATATGCATGCATGAGTAGTTCGTGTATAACCGTTTCGTGCATAACCGGTTCGTGCAACCCGGCGGTGAAAAGTCTACTCTAGGTCATGGTTCACTTTCTGCATGTATAAATAGTGAATCGTCCTCTCTTTTCTGTCAGACGCGATCAGCGATCGTGATCTCCGACGCGTGGCGTACAAATTAAAGAAAGATCAGTGGTCTCGTCTTGGAACATCCTTGGGCGTCGCTGAAGAAGACCTTCGTGAGATTGATCAACAGAAAGTTGGCAAGGAAGAGAAAGCTTTTCGCCTGTTGTGTCAGTGGAGAACGAGGAACGACGAAGGAAACAAGCAAGTGTCACAATTAGCTTTAGCTTTGGAAGAAATTCGACGGAAAGACTTAGCACAGTTCGTGATTGAACACTGTATGTCTGGGAAATGTAGAGAAAAGTTGATTGGTTTGTAAGATGAAGTTCGACAGTTTTTAGTAATATAAATATTAATTAATATATTATAGTGATAAATAAAAATGTTTTTAGTTAAGTTATAAGTATAGTTGCAGCTTGAGCAACCTTCTGATTCTTTTAATCTTTTTGTAATTAGTTAATGATAAAAATAAAATACATGATATACATAGGCTGATGCGATGTTGAAAAAAATCGAATATATCGATATTTATGGAAATAAGAAAACTCAATTTACCTAAGCAGCTTTCATATTTACTCTTACCGTTTTGTAATTGTGCATGCATGCAGGCATATCGCGCGTGTAAAAAAACCAGAATCCACAGAGTAATTATTTACAATTATTTACACATTCTAATATTCTATGAAGAGAAAATATACATTCTACGTATGCACATTTAGGTAAAAGCTTAAAGTAAAAAGAATCCAAAAAGTTTTACAAACGAATACACCAACATGTTCGCATTGTTTGGATTAAATTGGACTCGCTTTGGCGTTACTATCTGTTCGGGTTTGCTGAATAATCTTTCAGTCGTTCCGGGACCGCTACTACGCGCTTTTAAACGCAATAATTGCTCTCGTTATGCACCTGAATTAGCGGACATTATCATCATGCTGTTTTCTCAACTTTACGACAATAATTGCCGAAACTTTCGATATGCGTAATTTCGATAATCGTATTTTTAAAATATCGAAAATATCGATATATCACATCAGCCTAGTCGCCTAGATATACATGTTAACCCCCAAACAACTTAGATCCTAACCCTAAACCCTCACCTAATGGGTTTTCTAACCCCTGCCTGAAAGGTAATGTCCAACCCTCATGATTTTTAGGTAATATTTTCTTGAAATAATTTCACACAAAAATTACTATCTATAATTATAAACAAGAACTACAGACAAATTTCATGACAAGATTTCAGATATTTCTAAGTTGCAGAAAGAAACGCTTGTAAACTTGATCTTATCGAACCTGACCCTCGGGCTCATGCTCGTAAAGAGGTTGGAAGTCGTGTTTCAGTATCTGCAAACAATTCCTGCATTTCTTCGAGTGTTCTTCCTTTTGTTTCTGGGAAAAAGAAAAACACGAAGATTGCCGATAACAAACAAACAGCACCATAAAACCAGTACGCCCCATCAAGGTGAAAAGCGTTTTCCATTTGAGTGAATGTCTTGATAACCACGAAAACACCAAGCCAATTGACTTGAGTAACAATCCCACTTGCAATACCACGAACATGGATTGGGAAGATCTCCGACATTGCCAGCCACGGTATAGGACCCCAACCCATGGAGAAAGCAGCAATATATACCGAAAGGGAAACAATAGCGATAGAATGAGGAAACCCAGAGAAATGACTGTAAGCACCGAGGAGAACCATGCTGATTGCCATTACAATTGCAGGAAAGATAAGCAGAATACGACGACCTAGTTTGTCGACAATCAAACATGAAATCGCGGTCGCAACAAACTGCACTGCTGTGATCACAATTGAAACGATTGTGGCATGGTCGAAACCAGCGTCTTTTACAATTTGAGAGCCATATGTAATTACTATGTTGATGCCACCAAACTGTTGAAATATCATTAAAAATATAGCCAAGATAAGGGGACGATAGACTGTAGGATTTAGAAATTCTTTAACCAACACTGCTTTAGAAGTGCCTAAATCAAGATAAATTATTACAGCACATTCAGAAATTAAATGTGTGAAGTTGATCGTCCAGGGCCTCAGCGGCGGTCATCTTCAGAGTCAAGTAAAGCGTGTTTTAAAACATGCTTTACTTGACTCTGAACATGACCGCCGCTGAGGCCGTCGAAACGTCAGTCACCAACAACAGTCTTTCTCCAGACTACAACAACCTGGACGATACTTTACATTCAGAAATACTACCGGTATATAAAACAGGACTGGATATAATATGAAAAGGAGAAATAATGTCGAAATGTGTCGAAAAATACTGTTTCACGCGGTGAGGCGATCGTCAGGTTAGTAAGAGTACTTACGTCGTTTCAGACGATGTGTCGTTCTTCAGATCAGATGAACACATCGTCCGAAACGTCGTCCATGAATATACGTAATAATAGTACTCTTACAGTACTTAAGTATTTTTCGACACATTGAAGTTCCCTAATTTCTCCTTTTCATATTATATCCAGTTCTTTTGAGAACTGAGCAGCTTTCAAATTTATTCTTATAAAACTGGACTGACCGCCAAACAAGAAGTGAAGCCAAGAAAACTGAAACTGACATCCAAGTTGATTGTGTAAGGCCTGAAACTGACATCGAAAATATCTCCATGACGGCCATCTTTGGATTCACTTTTTCAGCCACACATGGACTGGACTCGGGATGAAGGTCACTCTGGACCTCACCTAGGCAGGTAAGTATCTTAATAATCTTAATATGTTATCACAGATTCAAGAACTTACCAACAGTCTTAAGAATGTCTTGGCATTCTTCCTCGCTTTCCTCTCGCGACCCTCCTCTTAGGTGCATTATCACTTCGATTGCTTCAGGGACTTTCTCGTTTACAAGTAACCAGCGAGGTGTTTCTGGCATGGACATCATTAACAGTAACATGAGAGTAGGGGGAACAGCTCCAGCTATTGCCAACCATTGCCAGCTGTCTAACAATGGTCCAAGGCAATAAGCTAGAAGAGCTCCAAATGTCACAGCAAGCTGATTACCACAACCAAGAGCTCCTCTGTATTTGGCAGGAGAAATTTCAGCAATGTATACCTCAATTTAAAAGAAGAGATTACATTAACCTTTTTGAAATTTCAGATTGCTGCGGGAATGTAAATCTGAATTGGGCGGGGGAGGGGGGTTTGCAACATCAAAATTTCTGGTATATTATGGATGACTCAAACATATTTGCTAATAGAACAGTCTGCAATCAAAAATGTTTACATGCTTGAAAACATGAAAGATATAGGGCAGGAATGCTATTAACACGTTTGGTTACTTTTAATGTGGGAATGTTGTTTTCAAATTAGGCAGTGGTACAATCCTTAGTCATGATCATGGACTCCTTCCTGCAAATAATTATTGAATCCCTGCCAATATAATTTAATACTGTACTGTAAGTCATTTCAGTACGCATGTACTGTATACACATTTATAACTGCAGTATAACTAATACCCCGTTTACACTAGCAGTTTAGCCCAGGCCAACCCCTAGCCCTAGCCCAGGCCGACCTAAGTTTGTCTTTACACGCAATTTTCAAAGCAATCATATTGGTTGTGTGTAAACGCAAACTTGGGCCGGATTATAGTAAACTATTACTGCGCATGTTCGAAAATTAGCATTACAATTAGCATTACAAAAATTAGGGCTAGCCGAGCACTGTTTTGCGTTTACACTGTAAAATCCAGGCCTAGGCCGAACCCTACCCAATGACCACGGCTACTGTTAACCCAGGCTGGTTAATGCATTTACACTGTAAAAACTAGACCAGACAGGGCCCAAACAAGGGCTCGGCCTGGGCTAGTTTCGCCTAAACAGGGTATAATTTGCATTTAAATAATTAAATTATTCATTCTCAATTTCCGAGGTGGTAGTTATTGCCTCATAGTAAAAACTAACTTATGTTCATTATTATACATGCATTTGATATACTGTACACATGCATATAATATTATATGCTAATTTGTGTGGAAGAAATAATATATATTATATTATTATTATTACTTTTGTATTTTTTGAGAAATACTCGGCCTTACATGTCACATGCTGCTATTCAAATTGACAATTAGATGGTAGTGTAGCCAAACAGATGTCTGTAGCTAGTAAGTTATTATTAAACAGGTATAGTATGAATAGAAAATACTAGATAAATTCACATACTGGTACAGTCAATGAAATTGCTCCGATTGCCACGCCAGTGATTACTCGTCCAATATAAAGTGAAGTAATACCCTTTGATGCAGCCATAATCAACCAACCAGCAACAAATGGAGCTGAACATAGCATTATAGTTAACTTTCTTCCAAATTTATCAATAGAATAAATTCCAAAAACACTACCAACCACTGCACCAAGGCCTTGGATTGACTACAAAGAAATGAATTAGAAAATGACTGTGCTTACAAATCTATCAATATATTCTGATCTATTAAATTGCATACTAACAAACCAGGATTTCCCATCAATATACTGAAGGACACAGTGGTTTTGGGACACAGATGTGCTACAGGTGTTCATATTTCATTTGCTGATATTTGTTAAATTAAAAACAATGTCTTGACACAGTAGAAAATGTTTTAACAGACATCAGGGCACATTAGGTATTATTAATTGTCATTAATTGTCATTATGACAATTTACACTTCTCAGATTTACACTACTCACGATATTTGAAAATTGTACCAAATTGCACTCACCTAACGGCTAGTGCAATTTTGGCACAATTTTCAAATATCATTTCTAGTCAGAATGCATATAACGGTCGGCCACCGGCCATATTCTGTGCAAAACGCGGATATGGCCGTCCACTGATTTGCCCTGCACAGACATTTTGGCCGACCATTTGCCCGCAGTAATTTCTCCCTCATTCTCGCAAAATCAAAACGTAATCGGTTACACATGCAAGGGAAGATGTTTTCCTGCATTGAGCCAGCCTTTTCTAGCACGTACACTCTGTTTTGAGTCGTTAAGTGTGAAATATCGCTTATTTTTAAACTTCGAAGCGTAAATTTCTCAAACTGTCAGTATAATCTGCAGACTGCATATAACATGCATATTGAACAGGGGACAATTTATTATTATTCATGTTAATAATGCTAATATTATGCTAAACAAAATTATGTTTATATATTAACTCTTTCCTTACGGCTGAAAAACATCAAAAATTGAACGACCACGTTGTTCTATTGATATCTCTTGAAATAACCATAACTGTTGCGAAAGCTATACATTTTCTGGAAGCCCAATAAACCGGCTTTTACTTGTTCTTTTAAATTTCCCGAACAAAACACATTATGTTAATATAAATTAGCATTAATTATCATAAATCAGGTTGAAATATTTACATTTTTCCAGAAAAGGCCATCTTGCACGCCCGCGTAGCATCTTGAAAACTCAAAATGCCACCAATCGCAGAGTTGTTTATGAAATCAAATCAAACTTGGCGTGTGCGTGGATTTCATGTTCCTGGCGCTTGTCGAATTTCAATTTTTAATCTTGCGTTACCGTGTGCCGTGTTTTTCGATTGACGACTTTGCGGGTCATCAGTGACCCATTTTAACTGCGCCCGTAGGGAAAGAGTTAAATAATGCTAAACAAAATTAAAAACTCTGTGATTCTTTGTGATTGAAGGGCTGAAACGACTTCAGGTTTTTTTGGCCGAATGAGATATTCACTGAAATTTGTCTTTGTCGAATGAGGTACTCTCCGATTTTGTTTCAACAAATTATTTATTCGGTTTCAAATTAAGATATCCAATTCACGTATTGTAAGGATTCAACTTGAATCATAAACTAAGTTGTTTAAACTAAGTTGTTCTTCTATTAACCATTGTGCAAACGGTTGTGCCAGTGAGGTTGTTATGATGTATTGCAACTTTTCTTCTATTTTAGTTATTTACTTTTCTTTTAAGTTGTTAAATTAAAATTTAATTTTTTTTTCTCCATTGAATTAAAAAGTAATTAGTGTCCGATCATGTCCGAGCAAAACCTGGGTTGGTCTGACCACGGGTCTGACATAATATCTGGGATCCCGTTATTGGAACTATGCTCTGTGGGTAACCCTGCCAGTTAGTTTTGTTTAATTTGTTTTTATTTGTTTGTTTGTTTTGTACCGCGAATTTTGTAAAATAAAATAAACCAAGTTTTTTGAATTATATTGCATCTGTTAGCAGTGTAAATCCTTAATTGTAACTTGCTATCATATTGGGTCAATTTCTTATCATGGTGCATGTTATATATCACGAGCAATCGGCCCAATAATAATCGGTTCCTTTCATATCGATTTCTGTGGTGGTATGCCAATATCGCGCTCATCAGTCACAACGTTTCGCGGGGGAAACCCGGAGACTTACATTAAACCACGACAGTTCCTCATCACTCATGCCAAACTCGTTCTGCAACTGATCTTTCACTGGTGACGCATAACCCAACACGAATCCAAAACTGAGTGGGCCCAAACACGCCACCAAAGTCGCCAATAATACACTACAACGCAACTTTACATGTCTTTCATCAGGAGAGAAAGAGGCACTTTGTATTAATGACGTTTGTTCCATCATTTCTTCGTAAAAGTGATTTTCACAATCACACCCAACTGCCTCCAATAACGTACGTCGGCTGTCAAAATGAACACCTGGGGCCTGGGTCCAATCAAAGGATTTTTGCCCGAAAAAAAAGGACAAGTGAACTCTATATTTTTATGATTTTAGTATTTTACTTGAAATTGCCTGAAAAGGTGCCCGAATTTCTCCGGCTTTTACTCCTATTTAATATTTTCAATATTTTAAAAACACGGTATAGACCATAGAGATCATAAATAAAACTAGAGGGGGCACTTTGAGAAAAATCGGGTCGGCAAAATGCCCACCCGGATGTACAATTACCAGCTCCCAGACCAACCTCGTTCCCAGGTCCTTATCTCCGCTCGCCGCCGGGGGGGGGGGGGGGGGGGGCGGGCGGAGATAAGACCCTGGGAACGAGGTTGCTCCCAGACCTCTGCCTAGACCACAAGGAGAAGAATTTTAATGTTTCTATTAATAGGGGTGGGCGATACTGGGAGTGGGATTTCATGTTTCGATACGATACCGATATTTTTTCATCGATATCGATACTGACACTATTATTACTACATAAGTTTTACTAATATACTTTCACTGTATTAATATATGATTTGTGTTAATAATTGACAATTACATCAAACGTTTAAAATCACAACAAAGATTTAATAGAATATAACTATTAACCCATGGTAATTAAACATTAACAATGTAAAATATATAACCAAATGTTCAGTTTTGTACTATAGATTGTCTCAGTGTCTCAATTACTACATGTTTTGATTCAAGAAAAGAAACATATCAACATTCTTTGGTTTCAGGCAGCTTCTTCTATGTGACACTAGTTCTCCAGCTTTAGAAAATAAACGCTCAGCGTGCGCTGATCTAAACTTATTTGGGAACTGGGAAGCGTGAAGCTGTACTTCATTTAAGACTGAGTTCAATTCAAAATCAATTACTCAATTAGTCCGTATCACGTGACACGTGAGCAATATCGAAATCATCGATATAGTTCATCGATACTGAAAAATAGTATCGATACCAATTACTAATTTCTCAGTATTAAACGACAGTATCGATATTTTTTAGAAATATCGCCCACCCCTAGTTTCTAACATTACGTCTGACGTCTATAACTGAACAGACAACGGCAAAATGGAATTAATTTGTTTTATATAATAAAAATTGGAAACAAACCATTCAAAAGGCTTATTAGCTCTTTGGCGATTTCTGGGGCATGAAAAAAGATAAAAGCAGTCGGCTGACGTGATCTGACGTGGCTGACGTGAGCCGTTTGAGCAGTCTACAAACGAGCATGAATTTACCATGCCTGGTTTGATTTCCGAAAAAAGGTGTATTAGCACATGAGTAGTTTCAACACAACTTGCAAAAAACCTCGAAAAAACAACATGGTTTTCGTTTTCTACACTGTCAAAAGACATGAAAAACAACGAGCGACCTTTGACCTCACGACAATCACCAGGTATTTTTTACATCCGGGTGTGCTATCTTGCCGCCAATTTGTCCAAGATGGCGGCGTCCAATTGGTATATAGAGATCAGTGAACTCTATATATGGAACCAGCCTCGTCCCTCGGCGCTTGTATGACGTTGCGCGGGCTTTGCGTGGGACGCGTGGACGTGCTGACAGGAAAATACTGTGTAGCGCCTCGCAGAAACCGTGTCGATTTCTGGAGCGGCTGTCGATTTCTGGAGCGGCTGTCGATTTCTGGAGCGGACTATAAAGGAGCGACTCACAAAGTTACAAACGCCATTGAGAAGCAGTTTTGGCTTTTGGTCTCGAAAAATGGATGATATTGATAATTTGATGAGTCTTTTAAAAGAATAACTGTTACAGGTAAATATATGCAAATATATGGATTTATAAATATTTAAATTTATAAATATTTAAATTTGGCCGCCAGCTGTATCAGAAATATAAATATTCAAGCTTCCCACACTACGTGGCATTTTAATGTCATTGATGGAACAAATTTATATTGTTCGCTGGTACACACGAAATATTTAACTATATTTTACGACATTTATTGTGTTGAAAATATTATTTGCTGTAACCATGCAGTTTGATAACTAGGAAATATAAATTTTGTGGTAAAAAAGCAGTATTTACAAGCAGAACTTTATCAGAACAATGCTCGATTGTTGTTTATTTTGCTTCCAGTTCCAGAATATAAAAACTTGAGCTGACTTGATCATATTAAAACAAAAGTTAAATTTAAAATAAGTTTCGTCTTGATAAAGATTCACCTGTTCTGAACACAATTCTGAACACAATTGTCCCTTGGACACAAAACCTTTCCAGCTGAGAAAGCTTTATGTACAGGTCGTTCCACTCCAGAGATAATCGAACGCACGCCGTCGTCAAAACCTTATTTATATTTGTTTCGGAACCTATTTCGGAATTTTCTTGCATACTATCCGCCATCTTGAAATGCAGATTCTCCGAGGCGCTTCCCGCCGAATTTCAGCGTTCCCCCCACGCGTGTCCTCCACGCACGCGTCCAACGTCGTACAAGCGCCGAGGGACGAGGCTGATATGGAACGCTAACTCCCAGTCATAAGTCGGGTAAAAAGTGAGGCAAGGTTTCAGGCCCCCACGCGGTTTGCAGGTACATTTTGAATAGATTATCCGCTCTTTTTAAGAAAACTACGTTCGCTAGCCGGATACGCTGTACGCATATTGTAAACACATAATTTATCTTTGTTTAATATATATTGTAGCTTTGGGAGTTGATTATTTCTCAAGAAAACGTTCGTCGAAGACAGCCGAAAGTTCGTGTTTTTTTTTACAAGATGGTATCCGTGACGAAAATTATATTTTTGGGCATGTTCGGTTACCGCTTTTAAAGAAAACTAAGTTAGCTACAGGGATAAAGCTGTACGTATATTGTTAATAGATAATTTATCTTTCCTTTAATATATTCTATAGCTTTGGGGGTGGTTTATTTCTGAAGAAAACGTTTGCCAAACATAGGCGAAAGTTTGTGTTTTTGTTTTGAAGATGGCGTGCCTATTACGAAGTCAGTTACTGAGCGATTCACCAGTTCAAGCATGGATAGTGAAATAAATTAATTTTACTAGCTATCCATGGTTCAAGTAATTTATTTACCAAAAATATTAATAAGGTCTACAACTACAAAAACGTTTACCTTGAAGCAGAGACTGAATATATCAGGGTCTAAAATCTACCTGCAAACCGCGTACGGGGCCTGAAATCTACCTGCAAACCGCGTAGGGGCCTGGAACTTTTTGCCTCACTTTTGCTTTACGAGTTATGAGTTATCCCAGTTATATATATTGAGTTCACTGATAGAGATCAGTGGTTCCCCCTCTAGTTTTATTTATGATCTCTATGGTATAGACCTTATTCCAAAATGGCGGCCAATTTAGTATAAGCGCTAATTTAGTATAAGCGCTAATTTAAATGCAGATAAAAGAATAACCTCGTTTCAGAAGAAAAATTATTTTCAATTTCGTACACAATAACGAGACTATATAAAGGCTAATTTATATGCATATAAAAGAATATTAAATTGGCAGACATTTTGGAATAAAGTCTAATTGTAGAATATTTGATAGTAAATAATTTCTGTATCTAATAACTGTCATAACTGTAACAAGCACACAAGCCTAACACAAGCCTTTATAGTTCTCAAATTCATTAATAATTCATGAACCAAAAACAAAATAAATTAATGCTTAATTAGTGTTTTGAAACCGGAGGAAGATCCATCTAGCTGACATTTTGAAATATTTCAAAGTCCTAGGATTTTTAAAGATTTCAAGGACTTTGAAAATATGTAAATTACTATGTTTGAGAAGTCAGTGAAAACACTCGACGTCAGACGAGCGTCTGTCGGATTGAAATCCCGGTAAAGTCTTCCGTCTCGTGTTTGCACTATTACGTATAATTTTCACTTTTTCACATCTACCTATTGTAAGCCTTTATTTACATGTTTCACTTATAGTTTATATGCCACGATTAATTCCTTTTTACACGTCTTCCTGCAACGTCGCGTTTATAAATTGCAACGCCATCACGATTTCTCGTAAATGTGGTGTCCTCACGTCTTGTTGTTGATTGTTAGGTTCAAGTCTTTTTCAAATTGCCGAACAACGCGATGGTTCATAAATAATAACTAAAAATAAAGAATTTAAAATGAGACAAAATACACGCGACGAGAATGGGCCAACCTTTTGTCATGCTACTGGGGGGGGGGGGGGGGGGGGGGTGGGGGGCGCAGGTAACTCTACGTATCTTCGCAAACAGCGGCTTTCAACAATGTTTTGGCAGCGATCTTGCTTTTTACCGAGCATGAAGAGACAAATGGGGAATGCTCGGCCAAAAGCAAGATCGCAGCACTGATCTCGAAAGAAGACTGGATCGAGCAACTATTGTTCAGAAAGGACCAACTGACTGAGGATCCTATGAGGTTTTTTTTTTGGATTATGTGCTCTTACCATCGACAAAATAAAATAATTTTAATATAAAGAGGACCAAAAGACATTTTTCAAATTACTGGGTAAAACGATTCATAACCTATAGGGACCTACAGATTTACTGCGACTTTGGTCCCTTAGCAATGGCCGCCGTTGGCTCTGATTATCCAGTAAGAGAAGCCTAATATGAGACGTCTAATTAGGCTCAAGATTTCATGCATTTAATGTTAACAAAGAAACTATATTGGCTAAACCTATTTCGCGAGCGTCAATACAATAGAAAGATACAATAGAAAGCTCAATCCCAGTCCTATTTTTTGAGATCAGTGGCAATTTCCTTTCTCTCCTTCCCATCAACCATTGCTGGCGCTCTATTGCTAGCCTGCGCCGCCTCTGGCCTGTACACTCCCGATTTTCCTTCCTGGATTTTTCTGGCCATGACGAAAAGGAATGGAACTGATAGCAGAATAGAAGTTTTTAAATTTTTTTATTTCATAAAATTGGCAATATCTCGTGAAATATCCACAACACCTCTCCTAAATTGATACAGTGGTACGAAACAGTACTGCAGAAAACTGAACTTTTATTCTGGTAGTACCAGTTCTTGTTCCGGTCAGATCGCCTGTTGTTCACCGCGGCAATACTATTTAACAAATAGAATAGATTATTCGCTCTCAAAGAGGTGATTAACGAGAGGCGAGCGAAGCCTCATAGAAATTGAAAGTGAATCAGTCTAATTGTTTTACTAACTGAACAAACTTATGTTGTGAAAAACTCCTCACTCGTCACTACTCGATATCTACAGTGGCGTAGGCAGGAAAAATTGCAGCTTACTGGGGCACGGCAGAGAAACAACATAATTTCTGAAAATGTCGACGGAGTACACGGTAACACTGAGTTGTCAGTGTACAGGCTTTTAAAATTTGACAGCTCTGCCATCTCACTCATGACAGGCCGCCTTACGTATATTTCTGTTGCTTGTTTTGTTTAAACACAGACTTGAATTAGTTTGTAAAATGCGCAACGGAGTTTAAATGTCGGCCGTCATTTAATTTGCGCGGCCAGCTCCGAAAATTGCACAGGAAAATCTCGTTCCCAGGGCAGACGCGCAATAAATGGCGTCCAGGTACGACAACCAAAGACGGCTTTTTATATTTTCGCCTAATCTAGATAGAAATTGTGCAGCTCAGGCAATTTTTGCGAATGCGAAAATTGCGCAGCCACGGGAAAATACGTGCTTGCGCGCGTGAAAATTGCGCGGCAACGGGAATATATATCCATACATGCGCCAGGGATGCTTGGGTCTGGGTACGAGATTGGATGGCCGCCGATAGGATGATTTCAGTCCGCTTCTTAAATCCCGAATCCCGTTAGTTTAAATTAGCCGATCCCGACCAGTATATTCCATGAAATGTATACTATCTTCTCTCTTGGCTACACGAACGAAGATGACATTCCAGCCTGCAGTGCAGTGTGCGCACTACTGGCTCTATCCTTTACCCCGTGGTTTATCTGCCATAGCATGGGCATATAGCAAGGTGGTGTTAGTCGGAGTGTCCTTCTAGATTGACTGCCTGACAGAGCTAACGTGCTCCGTCTACCCGCGGTGATTGTCGTAACCCTGACTAGGGCAGCTAGTGGATTACTGGCACTTGTTGAAGGTGCCACCCCAGACTGTGATGGGTGGGAGCGTCCATTTTCCCGTCCAGTGCCCTAAAAATGTCTAGATTTCTTCCTCGAGTTTAAACAAGTTTAAACAGTTTGTAAACAAATAGCGCCAAACGCGGGGTTCTTTGTCGTGGACCATCTAGGACCAGGCAGAGTCAGGAACGCGATCTGGCTGGTGTTGTATGTCTTGTATTACTTATATAAATGTTTTAAATCTTGCCGACAATTAACTAGCTTTTAATATACGAAAAATCCTGAATCCTGGATTCCTGGTGTTTAATCTGCTTATTATCCCGTATCACGTAGGTAAGTATTTGTATATCCCGTGTCCCGCGACATTCTGAAATCCCGAATCACGTCCGCTATTTTCCGTTTCATCCCATATGGGGTGGTAACGTGACGTTACATACACGGGCATGTTACTTATACGGGTACATATATATACTCAAGCAAAGAGCGCTACCCGTGTATGTAACCACCCTGTTTCGCGCGCTTAGCCCGTAGTTACTATATGTAACATGCATGCCCGTATATGTAATGTCACGTTACCACCCGCGCTTTTTCATCCCGTTTCCCGTTACCAAAATATACGTTATCCCAACCTATTGCGGACCCTCCTACGAGGCCATTCGAGCTGAAGACCGCATTGGGTCAACAGTGACCAGTTTCTTGTATATAATTATATCTCCCAAGAGTTACAATGTTTAAAGTTGTTTGTTTATATTATAATATATCTTAGCTTCACATGATCTTATCCAAGGAGTGATTGTTAGGGCACAAATGTGACAAACCTAAGTTGCTGGGAGCCTGGGACACGTTCCCTAGCGTTCCATTATCGATAGATATCCAGTGGCATAGCCACGCATTTATAGATAGCATTGCATGCATTAGACTGGATTCTTACTTGACCATATGGAAGAAAATGATGAAGCACTGCTTCTATCCTATCTGGCTTTAGCAAGACCTGTAGAATAGAGAAGGGCGTTGTTCAAATGAAGCCAATTTTGCACAAAACGCATTCTCTCCACTTTTTATAATTCTGACAAAACAACGAAACTTCTCAGCCACTTACTTCTGAAGGTTTTTCAATTACATTACAATATTGCTGCATAAACTTAATAATAATTCCCAGGACATTCTGAGCCGTAACTCTGTTCTCATCTTTTTCACATATCATTGCAATGCCACAGCTAAATGAACGGCAAAAATAATCGGATAGTTGTTGATTCAAAGCTCATCCTCCGGTCTGTACGCGAAATAACGCACGCTGATTGGCCAACAGTTTCGGCGGGAAACTTTCATTTTAGAAATCCCGAACAAGAAAATGTCAGTGCTGTGTTTTCCTCCAGAACGTTTAATAGAGAAACACGACAAATAAACTGTAACACGTAACTTGTGTAAATCTGAGGAAATACAAAGAGGTAAGATAAACAGCAGACTATAAAGATGAAAATATAGTTAAAAACAAATAAAAAACAAACCCACCTTTACCTGAAACTGTTTACTTCAGTTTTGTGGCAGAAGCAATTGCTACTTAAAGACATTATTTATATCAAATTACATACTTGTTTACTCCTTTCCACGTGACATGTTTTTCTGATGGAAACGGATCATGAGGGTAAAGTCTAGTTAAAATAAATCTGACCTGAGAAATTCGAAGAATTAAAGCGGCATTAAAGTATGTATTGTTGCCTTGAAGTATGCTGCCAACTTCAACATTTATTGATATGGTCCCTAAAACTGATTTCATATGTTTTCTAATTATATCTAACTCAAATTTATAGTAATTTATAGTAGCAGTGAAATGAAGTGCAGTGCAGACGTGCAGTCAAGCAATTACTTTTTCTAAATGATTAAATTTGTGATTATTGGTTTTAAATTGTTGCATACTTACCTGAAAATACCAGTTTTCATTTGGGACAGAAATCTAAAAGTTAATCATTCAATTTTATTACTAATTAGCTCAAATATATACTTTGGCTTTTGAAATTTCAGCTTTATAAAATATTTCATTGTTACTTAATTCTGATTGCAGATAGTTGCTTAGATGTCACTGACAAGGAAAAAGATAAATGTTTGTAGCCATTGGTCAGATCAAGTAATTCATCAACTTTTCTCTTGGGCAGAGGCACTGGGAAACTTGAGCAATATTCAACTCTTATAGCATAGCAGACAGACTTCTGCAGACATGCAGGCCAGAGCAAGTAATTCCATAACTTATTATGCATGTCTATAGCAGCACATACTACAGCATGTTGGAATCAGGTGTGGCATGGCCCACCTGGACATTCCCCAGTGCGCTCCAACATCTTATGGGCCCTTAAAATCATTACTTATAGAAAAGTTCTGAAAAAGTTAAAATTTCCTTTATATTTTTAGCAATACAGTCTTGCAAATTTCAATTGCGAGAATGCTCAAAATTGCAATCTAGATACCTCAAAATTTCAAATTGTTCTAGTAAGACCCTCTAAGAATAGATAACCGTGCCTTTGACGAATCTGTAATCCTTGGAGCGTAAAATCTGTAAATAACTAAAGGTCAACCAGTGACCGATATTTAAGGCTACCTTCCACATAGAATGTCACGAAGTCAGAAGTAGTTTTGAAAAAAATTAGTTTTCAACAAGATTATAGTTTTGTGTGAATGGGCCCTTTCCCTGCTCTTCTTTGAAAGCTAGGCCACCACTGGTTGGAATGCACCGTTGTGGCAACCACCATTCCATGGAGATATACTGCTAACTTACTCATCACTTGTCGCCACCAATAGTTCATTTGAATGCTGTTTGGTTCCACCTACAGCACATTGGAATGAATACTCTGACTGAACACGACAAGCCACTTGTAATAAGCATCTTTTATTTACTTCTCTCATGTCTTCGCTTTGAGTTTTCTTTGTCTGAAGTTTGCAGGAAAAAACAGAAATGTACATGCAGTCATGTAATCACTGAAGCCAATGACACTCATAGTGACAAGTTGTCTCATATTAGTGATTTATAGCTGAAGACATATATAAGTGATTTCTGTCAGACTTACAGGCAGTTGAGGTTCATTAGCATATATAACAGAGTACAGAAGGCGACATGGCCCAGGAACTAAAGTTTGAATTATGAAGGCATAGACCATTTTTGATGCAACAGCAGAATTATTAATGAGATGTCAAAACATGTAGATAAAAAATTCTGAAAATTTTATTAGAATTTTGTCATGAGCCCGCGATTTCTACTAGTATTACGTAATCACGTGTATTTAAATAAATACGTGTCGTGCATCTTTGCATGTATTTATAGTATTGTTTATTAAATGCCGTTTACGTGAGCAATAGTATCTATCTGTATGAGAGGACAGCAGACGTCTACAACCCCTTCGAGATTTGGTAGTTGCAGTTTACTTCGGCATGTAAAGTACGAACATTTGGTGGCTGGGGTCTCCGGTGGGGTATGTGCCACCCTTGCTTTACATCCTTTGGATCTTGTCAAAGTTCGTTTACAAGGTACGTAAGTAAAGCAGCTTTGCCATGCTTTAATAATAACTAGCAAAAAGATAATAATATGGCTTATAACAACAAATTATATAGGCATAAAAAACAGAGAACAGCATTCAGTAATTATCATATTATGCGTGCTATATTTTCGGAGTTTTCCTTCTGCATTGGAGTACTGAATACTTTGAGTAGTGTAATTATTTATTTAATAGTACGATATTTAAATCCTAGTGTGCTAGTATTTTTCCCAAATTAACTAGAATCCCAATTTTCATATGCTTGTGTAAATTTGCGCTCATTCACTTGTCCATACAAGAATTCAGCTCATAAATCCATAATAGTACAAATACAATTTGTACTACAATAGTACAGTGTGGACTGGTTGGTGGATGGCAGTCGTATAGGTGATCATTCAATGGATGAATGAATGCATTTATGAATGAGTTGTCATGAATGAATGATACAGTAGATGGATGATGGTCAATTGTGAGAATAGTTTTACTTAAATATTTAATATTATCATCTTAGTTCAAGATGGTGCTGTGACAGATCCTCACACTTCCTATAGTGGAGTACGACATGCATTTAGAAGTATCATAAAGGAATCAGGATGGCAAGGGCTGTATCAGGTATTTAGGATAAATTTTGATTTACATTTCTTTTGGATTAGATATAAAGAGTCATGATTATATAAAAACATATGCCTTAACTTTATTATAGGGAGTTGTTCCAAACATATGGGGTGCTGGCCTGGCTTGGGGACTATATTTCTTTGGGTTAGTCAATTTTTGGTTTAATGTCATTATTCCATCTTTGAGACATAATTTTAGATTCTTCTTATAATTAGTGCTCTATCTCAAACACTATTCCTTCATTTTCTAAGATATAATATTTTAAAAGATTGGATTAAAGATGACAAGAAAGACACACTGACTCCTCAAGAGCATCTGTTTGCAGCTTCAGTTACAGGTTAGTAATAATTAATCTGTTCAGACTCTTTTAATCAACCTGTCTCATTTAGTCCATTATTGGTCAGTTTGAATGTAGCAATTATATTTGATACTGTATGTTGTTGAAGGTATTGGTACCCTGACAATTACGAATCCAATTTGGGTCACAAAGACAAGATTATGTGTCCAGTTGGAATCTAATCTTTCTGCCAAGTCAACTGAGTTGAAGTACAGATATAAGGGAATGCTAGGTATGTATGTATAATATGTTTAGTAACTTAATTAATTTAAAATTTCATAAATAGTTGGGAAATTGTCCCCTGAAAATATTTTATTTCAAAATTATTTATTCTCTTTTTTATGAATTTAACTCCTAGATGCATTGTACAAAACTTGGAAATATGAGGGAGTCAAGGGTTTGTATAAGGTAATCTGATTTTAACTAATCCTTTTCAATTACAGTATATAAGTTAGTAAGTTAATATAATTTATTATTTTGTTGTATTGTATTGTATTATATAATATATATATATATAATTGCTGCCGTAGGCAGCATACTAATCTTGACACTCGTGCCCAGACTTCTTCGCGGAACTATGTATAGTCAACGAAATCTCGATTTGTGTAAATTTACTCTGTTTGTCGGTTCAGTTTTATGACGTTTTGTGACGTAGAAGTTTTGTCACGTGTATTAAATTCGCCGTTGCTGCTCTTGTCAAGGTAAGACGACTAAGATAGTCATGTATACTTAATTTTCTTGTTATTAAAACGCTCACCAAACGGAAATATGGCTCAGTGACTGCGAGGTATCTGCGATTTCTTGGCATCACAGCATCACTTGTGGCATGATATGAAATTGTTTTGTTTGTGAATACAGTTTTCCTTGTATTTTAGTTGTATATTGGTGCGAGTTCATTGTATCTCATTCATGCAGAAGAATGCACATCCGTGCATGCCTCACACATGCAGCTGTGAGATATAAATTAAGCGACAGAATATATTGAACTGCATTTTTATACAAGAAACAAATTCTGATTAACTTAGTTTATCAACTGTTATAATGTCAACATATTGCGTTCATATTGAACTGCATTTTATGCAAGAAACAAATTCTGATTAAGGGATTAACTTCGTTTATCAACTATTATAATGTTAAATTTTTGTGTTCATATTGAACTGCATTTTTATGCAAGCCAGCTTGTACAGAGAACTATGTTTAATACAACTATTTTTTCTTTATGTTCAACTGCATTTTTATGCAACTGTTCAACTTACATCTGTTTAATTACACATGCATGTTCATGAACTACTATATTGTGAATAGATGTTGAGAGTTGTTACAACACAAGGGGGTCAACAAGGTCGGGGCAGATGTGAGACATCTGCAAATGTGCCAGGTGTTATGCGATCAAATATGTATTATATTCCGGTCTTACATGTATATAGTTCATGACGTCATAACTAATTAACCTCAACACCAGGGCCAGATTGCGAGTACCTATGGTCCAGCAAGCTCATTGTGAGCTGGCCTGAGCTCCATATATATGTACTGAAGAACTCACTGCTCTGGTATACCTAAACCATAACCGCATTGGGTGCGACTTTGACTTCAATAAGCCCACGACTGTCTTGGATTTTGAGGCAGCACTTCCCTTGCGATAGTAACTTCTAGTATATATATATACTCTGCAGGGCTTTCCAACTCAGAAAATCGCGCGCGCGGTAAATCGCGCGCCCGAAAACTGCTGCGCGTGCGATTACTATTTTGCCTTTTAAAGATGCATGGACAACAATTTCACATCAAGGAAACTCGAAATGTTATTAATAAGATAATTTATTTTATATAAGTTATTATAAATAACTTTAAAGTTATTATAAATAACTTATATTACATGCAAACAGAACTACGGTGGTACAATACTAATTATCGGAAATTTCAGAGTCAATGTTCTGAGGAAATTCGATTTCAGACTCAAAGTCGCTTGAGCACTCTCCCTCTGTTGAGTTGTCTGACGCTGTTGAATCTTCTGAATCGTTCTCCTCAACTCTCTGCAATCGTTGGCTTTCGGCACCCCCAGAGGAATGCCCTGCTCTGAGTAGACCTATTTAATCCTTTATGTCCTAGGGGTGACCCACCACATAACTTCTCATAATAATATCACAGGTATATGAACTAAGGATTGATCAGGGGTGCCGGAGCCACAGGGGCAGCGGCTCCGCTGCCCTTTGCTTAGGGGGGCAGCCGTGTGCCCTTTGGTAGCGTTACAATATATTATACTTCATTTTATATTTATTTTATCACAAGTTAAAATTTATACTGCACAAATTCGGAAAGCAAAAACATTTAAATTTATGAGGGAGATGCGTAATGAGAAAAATGAGGAGGAACGAGCCCAAATTACTAATCGTCTCTAATCGTCGCTGATCATTGTGGTCGACGATTTACAAAATCTATATAGGTTGTGTAATTTGGTTACACAGAGGCACACAATGACACAACTGATGCAAGCATTTTTCTATTTGTTAAATATTATTTATATATTATTGTGTTACATATATCCACTTAGCATTAATTATTGACAAACTTAATTTTACTGTGAGTCCTGCAGTAATATATATTAAATAAAAAAGATAGTTAGATGGCTTCTCCAGCTACTAAATGAAAATTTCCTTTTGCTTAATTGTTTGCCAAGTAAGGTGAAAGTGCCCTTTTTCGAGATTCTGCCCCCCGCTGCCCTGAGTTGCTTCCAGCTTCCCTGGGATTGATCGAGGTACAAAAATAAGTCAATGATCACCAAGGACAAACTTCTCTCAACTAGTAAACTATACGACCACTAAGGAGAATTTTTATATTGACCCTCATGCAGTCAAATTACTTTTATGGGATGCATTATACAGGCCTTGTAATCTGAGGCGATCGAGATCGATCGATCGCCTCCGCACTCCCCTTGGCCAATGTTCTATCTCGATTAATCGATCGCCTGAAATAAGATGATTAGGTTGCAAAATACTGTGGTTTTATGCTTTATTTTTTGAAAATGTTGTCCCCAAATTCGGCGAAACAGCGTGGTTAATATTCGGCGAAACAGCGTGGCTACAGCAGCGCTCAGATACCGGAACTTAGGCCTGCGATCAGGCTGTTCTGCGTTCAGGCATTCCTCACTTCAGGTGCACGTGTTGTTGTTTTCATAGTCGTTCAATGGCTGGGAAAAACCCGAAAAAGGTTGAACTGCGTACATTCAAAAATTGGCAAAATTATCGAGACTGCCTTGACATCATACATGAACAAAAAGAGATCCAAAAAAATTACGAAGGCTAGAGATGAATCAGATCATGATATTGATGAACCATTAGAAAAGGTCCAAGTTTTAGATCCATCTGTCCTTGATGATTATGACACAGACAGTGACACTGATAGTAGTACTAGTTCCATCAGTGAATGTGATGTTTATGTTACAGATGATGATCAGGAACTTGTTGACTCTATGACTATTGATTCTGACAATTAGAACACAGATAACTTGAGTACTAATAACTATAGTATTTACTTTAACTTTAAATACTTAAGCACATTTAATATATTAATTAATAAATAATTACTATTAATATAAAAATAGCCATGTTAAACTGAACTTGATATCATATGATATTGATTAATATCATGTATAAGTATTGATTTTAACTTTAAAATTTAAATGCTTATGCACATTTACATGTACTAACTAGAAGTTACTATCGCAAGGGAAGTGCTGCCTCAAAATCCAAGACAGTCGTGGGCTTATTGAAGTCAAAGTCGCACCCAATGCGGTTATGGTTTAGGTATACCAGAGCAGTGAGTTCTTCAGTACATATATATGGAGCTCAGGCCAGCTCACAATGAGCTTGCTGGACCATAGGTACTCGCAATCTGGCCCTGGTGTTGAGGTTAATTAGTTATGACGTCATGAACTATATACATGTAAGACCGGAATATAATACATATTTGATCGCATAACACCTGGCACATTTGCAGATGTCTCACATCTGCCCCGACCTTGTTGACCCCCTTGTGTTGTAACAACTCTCAACATCTATTCACAATATAGTAGTTCATGAACATGCATGTGTAATTAAACAGATGTAAGTTGAACAGTTGCATAAAAATGCAGTTGAACATAAAGAAAAAATAGTTGTATTAAACATAGTTCTCTGTACAAGCTGGCTTGCATAAAAATGCAGTTCAATATGAACACAAAAATTTAACATTATAATAGTTGATAAACGAAGTTAATCCCTTAATCAGAATTTGTTTCTTGCATAAAATGCAGTTCAATATGAACGCAATATGTTGACATTATAACAGTTGATAAACTAAGTTAATCAGAATTTGTTTCTTGTATAAAAATGCAGTTCAATATATTCTGTCGCTTAATTTATATCTCACAGCTGCATGTGTGAGGCATGCACGGATGTGCATTCTTCTGCATGAATGAGATACAATGAACTCGCACCAATATACAACTAAAATACAAGGAAAACTGTATTCACAAACAAAACAATTTCATATCATGCCACAAGTGATGCTGTGATGCCAAGAAATCGCAGATACCTCGCAGTCACTGAGCCATATTTCCGTTTGGTGAGCGTTTTAATAACAAGAAAATTAAGTATACATGACTATCTTAGTCGTCTTACCTTGACAAGAGCAGCAACGGCGAATTTAATACACGTGACAAAACTTCTACGTCACAAAACGTCATAAAACTGAACCGACAAACAGAGTAAATTTACACAAATCGAGATTTCGTTGACTATACATAGTTCCGCGAAGAAGTCTGGGCACGAGTGTCAAGATTAGTATGCTGCCTACGGCAGCAATTACTAGCCATGTTATTGTTTGGCATTGTATTTGTTGTGTTTCACAATGTATATATATATTATAATTATATTATATATTATATTGTTCTGTAGTTCAATAAAATTGTTAACGTTTGGTTTAAATCTTTTCAGGCATTAATTTGGGTTACACATTCGTCGTTGTCGTTTATGACCGTATACTATATTTTGACTTTTAACCCAGGTGCTCAATCAAGCACCTGGCTCAGTTCAGGTGCTTGATTGATCAATCTCCTCTGTTTTTTTCATCACAAGGCCTGATTATATTTTGTTTCCTTAATTTATCCAATAATTTGTATAATTACAGGGATATATTCCAGGATTATTTGGAGTATCCCATGGTGCCTTGCAGTTTATGGCTTATGAGGAGTTGAAAAAGTTACGTAGCTCATATTTTGGAACGCCAATTGACCAAAAGCTGGTATGGACTTCATTTGATATTTTGAGAAATATAATCTTGACTTTAGTACATAGTCAGGGCCGCCGAGGGGGGTGTGTGATCAGGGGGGGGCAAGTTGCCCCGGGCCCCCAATTTGAGATGGCCCCCTAAAATTTTTGAACTTTTGGACATGATCAAGATTAAAGATAGTATTGCAATCGTCGGCAACTGGGTGAGTAAGGGTCCTTGACCACTGTGGAGCAGGAGCCGCACAAGGGCCCCCCAACCTCAAAACTGACAACAGGCCATTTATTAAGGGACCAGAAAGCTCCTCATCACTTCTTGAAACCTATTTTTGAAATATATCATACTGTATATGTATGGAGGCAGGGGGTCCCGAACGCAAATTTCCTAAATGTCTCCACTCCCAGTCTCAGTAGCTCCATTACGGCACTGATTAAACGTGTTCTTCTGTGATTCAATTATTTATCGCCAAGGTGCCTCTTTTGTCTTTCTATTTATGGTGCCATAAAAATAGTACATTCATCAAGAATATTTTCTTAAAAATAATGGGGATATACTACCAAAAAAAAACATGATTTAAGGTCTTTAGATTTTGCTCAAAAATGCCCCTAAATTCAAAAACTTTCTGTGGGAGCAGGCCCCGGACCCCCTAAAAATGCGGCACTAAATATTAATGTCCACTGGACATTATGACGTCATCAGGGCCCCCAAAACGATATTTTACCCCGGGCCCCAAAGAACCTCTCGGCGGCCCTGTGCATGGTAGTTGATTTTCTACCACGAAGCATATAATTGTGTTAATTAACTAGGAGTATTTTCAAATCAAGATATTGTCAATTTTTTGTGTAAAAAAATATTGTGTAAAAAGTAGATGACTTTCAAGTAAAATCATTACCATGACTCCATTGACATTATGATCTAATGACATACATGTAAAGTTACTATAGGTGTTCACCCTTCATGTTCATGAACACCTATCTCATATCTTCTCACTCTTTAATTTTCTGTTTGACAGAATTCTATAGAATATATTATGATGGCAGCATTATCAAAAATATTTGCCAGTTCTTCAACATATCCATACCAAGTTATACGATCACGACTACAGGTGAGCTGGGCTATTTTTAATGATAAAACAGATGTCAAGGCCTTTTTAAGGATTTTGCAGTGTGGGGGGGGGGGGGGGGCATTTCACTAAAAGGGACCTTCATGGCCTTCTCCCTTTCGAGAAAATCTATAGGAATTTCTATAGGAAAATTGCATTTCATATAGGAATTGGGCAAAAATCTAATAGGTATAAATTTCCTATAGGATTTCCTATAGGAATTCCTATTGAATTTTTATGTAAGGGCTGTCATCCATTTGAAGATAAAAATTATATATAGGCTTACAGCACTCTCTTAAGGGTTTCTCTTTCTACATGCAAATCTTGAGAGGAGCACAGGAGGGTATACGACAGACTGTTACTTTAATTGAAGATAAATAATTGTTGAAATTCTCATATTTGTCTGTTTTAACTAGGATCAATATAACATTGGACGGTATGATGGGGTTATGGATGTGATTAAGAAAACTTGGAGGTACTGTAATGGAAACTACTGAACAATATTCTAAGAAGAATAAATGAAATATACCAAATGCTCTACATGTGATTGGTCAATTGCCATATCTTGTTCTCATTATGATATATTAAAAGTAGTGTGCTAAATCAAAAACTCAAAAAGGTTGGTGCTAGGGTGGCAGTTGGCAGCACAACATCGTTCATGCCTCATATAGGTGATAATTGACACCCAATCAGACGTACCTGTGATAGAATATTAACAAGCCACAAAATATTATATACAGTGCACATTTATAGCAAATATAATAATATACCAAAGATATACCAAAGATATTATATGCACATTTTGGTAACTTTATCAATTCTTCTTAAATTTTGGTTTGTATTTCTCCCTGTAAATCTACAATACACTAAGTATACTCATATTTTCTTTACAGGATAGAAGGACTTCTTGGATTTTACAAAGGATTGTACCCTAATCTTCTTAGGTATACAGATCCTTTTTTATAACATGAATTTTTTAGCAGCCAAACACAGGAAAGGACAGACATATATAGTCTCCTTCACAGCGGTCGTGAAGATCTCTTCTGCATAACTCGCGGACATAGCTGACTTTAAAAATTGCTTTGGAAAAGTATTTTCTATGGTGATTGGCAATAAAGTTTTCAAGAGAACTGTTTGAAACATAGCAGAGTCCGAGATATATGAAAGAAATATATCTTATGTACCGGCTGGGAGACCGTGGCGTATGGAGAAATATTTCCCGAGGTCTCAAAAACGGCCCGAGGCCGCAGGTAGCCTGGGCCGCATGCCGAGGGACGTTTTTGAGACCAAGGGAAATATGAAAGAAATACCTAATGGTTTCCGTGTTTGGATACTGTGATCCAAACACGCGGGAAGTTGCGAGACTGGAGAAAAGCGTAAAAAAAAGGGGCCGCTCATGAGGGCTCAAAATAACGGCCGGTAGGTCGCCGGTCAAAATGACCGGTCAACTTGATTTTAGCTCGGTCAACTTGATTTTAGCTCGGTCAATATCTGTTTTTAACCGGTCATTAATACGCATACACTTACAGTGAAACAAATAATAACGAATTTGTTTCAATACATCGCTTTTGTTTCAAGTTGTCATCAGGTAACGTTATCATCGTTGATTAGGTTGGTTGTCTAAAGTAAATAAAATTTTATTGTTTTCTAGATATCATCTTAATATTAAGTGATAAACTTTACTCATTATACAGGTAGTCTTTGACGGAGTTAAATTTTTCATCCCACTTACTATATTTAGCCTAAAACGACTCGCCCACCTAAATAATTATTACCAATTAACAAATACCAAAAACAAAAACGCAAAAGAAACCAAAGCGTTATTCTTGTCAATTGTGTATAAATTGAACACATGTTAACTTTCAAAGTTAAGTCAAGAGCAGCACAAACTTTTCATTCCAACTCAGCCAGCTCTCTTATCAAATTTGTACCCTCGACGTCACTACCTTCCTCCATTGCTTCCTCATCGTCACTCTGCTCACCTCCTTCCTCCGAAACAAAATCAAAACCTTTCAAGTGCAACCAGCATATATTTACGTTTTGGACAAGAACAAACAATGTTTTTGTCGTACGTAACTTGACAGTGAAATCGTGTACTCGCCATGAAATATACAGTCTTTCTCTGACAAGATTTCAGCAGATATGCCGAAGAGAAAAAACGATTTAAAATTCTATCGGAAGGCATACAAATGTGTCGACCGGTCAAAATGACCGGTGAGGTAAAAAAGTGACCGGTCAAAAAGAGGCATTTTTGGCCGGTCTCGACCAAATACCATATTAAATACATTTTAAATTATAAAATATAAATTTATAAATACATTTAACGTTATAAATAAATTTGTCACCACGACAAAATTGGTTATAGTTTAGTTTAGTTTAGTTTATTATCTTCGCCAAAAAAAGAAAGTCACAAATTGTGGCATGGTGACCGCAACATCTTGTGCCAATTTAACCACCCCTATTATTCACTTCCACTCCCTTCCGACCGTAATTCATGTTTCTATCTTTTCAATAGAGTGACGCCAGCATGTTGCATTACATTCGTTGTCTACGAAAACATTCTCAATTTACTTCAAACACAAAAGAGAAATGAACTAGAAAAATAAAATGTCACCATGAGGCAATGCTTGTCTGATCTGAAAACAGTTGGCAATGTTGGCAAACACAACATTTACAGTGAACAGTTAGCTGATTATATAAAATATTTGTAAATGTTTTTCTGAGGATTCGAGCAATATGTTTTTATATTGAAAACACTGGATGATGTAAGTATTAACTATGCTAGTGCAGTGCTCTAACCACGGAGCTACGGAGGCCGTAATTACCGAGAGCCTATATATAGTCACGAGTGGTGTACTGTGTTTGTAAAGCGTCTGTTATAATTGGAAAGACCTCCTGCTTTTTAAATTGGAATTTACATACATGAGAACGACAACGTTCACTTTTCGTCAATGCCATTTTAACGTCAGGTGCTTCCAACGATGAACTCCTAACAGAAGGATCCAAGTCAAGAGGATACTTGTCCACTGCTTCGGTATTTGTAGATTGTATAGACTTTGAAATTGAGCCGATTTAAGACAGAAAACGTCTTATGTTGTCCTTTATTAAAAAAAACGTTTCGGCCGTTCAGCCTTCTTCAGTATATATATTCTGAAATTGTAGGTGGTTCTAGGTCTGAATCATAGAGTGTGTCAATACATATTTGAATGAGTTTCATCCAACGGCACATTGGTGAATAAACTATAGGTACATCGGAGACTATTGCACGTATTTTACGACCTTGCAACATATACGTGTAGCCCACAACTTTGCGACATGTACTGACTAACGTGAAAGACAAAGAACAGCCTCACGAAAGTCATGGTGCAGTTTACAAGATCAAATACGCCGACTGCCAGGACATTTATATTGGTGAAACCGACAGAAACCTAAAAATCAGACTATCTGAATACAAACGAGCACAGGACTAATCACATAGCTTGAACACGACGTATACAAACAAAACACGATATTGACTGGGACTCGGCTGAATTAAAAAGTTGGTATACCAACTTGGAACATAAACCACTTGACAGATCACAACAATTACCAACACCATACAAAAGACTTCTTCGCATGCACATACCAACGAACAATAGACCTGCCGACAAACAATACACCCACACTTAACACATGACGCAACACCCACTCACACTAATTATGACACAAACAAACTATGACGTAATGAACCAGACGTATATATATATAGCTGGGCAAACCCTGACAAACACGCTTTACTTGACTCTGAAGATGCCACCAACACTAGTCTTTCTCAAGACTACAACAACCTGGACGATCAACTTCACACATAATGATAATCCTAGGTTCAAACCATTTACTTTAATATCGAAAGAACACATTGTTAGATTAGAAACGTTGTTGAAGTTTATAATCAACTCTATAATTAACCTCTGTCCATAATCAACCCAACATGTATTGATTGGTCAGTAGAATATTGTATAATCCTAGGCAACCATGAGACGTAATTTGAGTGCATGAAAAAGCGGAATTTTTACACAAGAGCAGAAAGATGTCCCGACAAACTGAAAAATGACCTACAAAAAGTACCAATTTAATTTCACTTGGCGATATTAATGCACTGGTTGGTGTGTAAAAGGAGTCAGACAATGTAATACGCTGGACATCTTTTGTTTGCGTTGTTAAGTCTGACTTCTTGACTAGCGCGCCTTGTTTACATAGAGTGAGTCACATAATTGAAAGAACAGAAGCATTTGAAGCTAAAAGGTTTACCGGAGAAGAATATCAGCGAAGTCGGATAAGGCGATTGATTGAAAATGGCTATAAAAAGTCGTTGATCTGATTACCAATGGCAAGAATTGAGTTATTCCTTGTGTGGGAAAGCAACTGTCGCAACATACTTGATGAGATTCAGAGTTTGCCAGAGAAAATTCTCCAGGCGATTAAAGTAAGGATATTCCTACGTAAAGACACTCCGTCAAATTACCGACCCCCAAACGCCAACTGGATTGAATTGTACCATTCCTTCACGACTTCCCCACACGCCTCGGACACTACACTCGCGGCTTTTTTAATCAAGCATTTCAAAGACTTGGCTTTCTTCAACGACGAAGAGGGAACCACCGACAGCTCCTGTGATCCTGTGCAATTTTATTTCGTCGTCGATTCAGAAACCGAAAGGAAATTCGAGGAACTTATTGCGATACTCGGCCTCGAGTGTAAATCAAAAGTTAAAATGAAAACGATCAATGGCCAAGAGGAAGATATCCCGAAAGTTTTAGGGTACCATTTTTGTAAAGAGTGCAAGCTGGTGTTTGATAACGAAGATGAATTAAATCAACATGATAGCAATGTTCATAATTTCTTTTGCGACAATCCAGGTTGTCAAAGGAACAAGACGCGTTTTTACAATGCGCGACAACTAGCCGCGCACAAATCCCAACGAACAACGTGTCTTCGTTGTCATGCAGATCGTCCAACATTCTGTGACTTAGAAACGAAGGCTTGGCACATGCGAACCGTTCATGGTCACGATGCTCAAAAAAAGGGGACATGGGATCACTCGACTTGTGATTTTTGTCCAAATAAAGTGTTTTCCAGTCCGGAACAAAAGGACAGTCACATGCGGAATGCACACAAAAAATGCAACTGCGGCTGCGCAGTCTATTTTGAGACTCGACGGCATTATTTGGAACACTTTTACACAGTTTATCCGCTCGCTTGCTTTGAAAACAGAAAGTGTCCGCATCGTTTTCAAACTGTTTTCCACCAAGCCGATTGTTATATGCAACGTCAGGATTTTGAAAATAATTCTGTGCTTTTGATTGACTTTTCTTGCGTTCAAACCAATCACTTTGCGACTGGTATATAACTTTTGAGAGGTCGTTTGCTGTATCAGAGTTTCGCCTGGACTCCAGAAAACGCAAAACGTCCTCAAGGCTAGCTAATGGGAAAAGCTCACTTTGCTCCGCGGCAGATCGCGCGGTCCACGCGTCCCCAAAACACCCTGTGAGCCCAATCCAAGCGAACAGCCCACCTATAGTATATTACATTACTACGTATAAAAGGGCAAGAAGCCTCTGCGGAGGAGAGTGGGAAAAGCTGTAAATCGAGTTGGAGGATATGGCATGGAAGTTCCCTGCGTTTACAAATTTTCGGGACAGGAAAGATACATCAAACTTGGACCTTTCTGAACCTTTTTGAACCTTTCTGTAAGAGATGAAACAAGAAAAAGACACACAAAGCTAGTAAGAAATCGAAAAGTAAACCATGTTGAAAACTCTGCTGCTTATCTGAAACTTTATAACATGCATGTCAAAGACTCTTTCAATTAAAATTCTCGAGGCGTAAGTATTTTGTCTCAAGATATATTTCCGTTAAGGGTTTGTCACTTGTCTGTCATGCATGTTTGGTTGAGTTCGCTTGCACAAAACCCGAGAGCGCCTGCTAAGGCAGGCTAGGTTGGAGTGGGATTTCACAATGTGGCTGTTGGCCGTATTAACGAGGTGACCGTATTAACGGGGTATTTTTACACGGAAATGTAATGGCGTTTTGCCGGGACAAAAAAGTGGCCGTAATAACGAGGTGGCCATATGGCGGGGTTTCACTGTATGTTAATAGCATAGCCGTAATTACTATGTGATTACTGAAGTTGTCTATCAGCTGGGAGATACATTCCAGTCTGGGGTGAAAAGAGGCAACCTTAGTGTTGGTAGCACTGATATATAGATCAGTGGAATAGTGAGCTTTTCATTGGTCAGATAGTACCCTCGCAGTTGAGTTTGCAGTTAGTTGAAGACTGCGATTAAGGTTGGAGTGGGGTAGGGTTAGATTGGGGATTTGGGTTTAGTTTATAAGATATATGTTTACGTCACGATCCTCAACTGCGAGGGTACCATCTAGCATTGACCCTTTTCATGGTTAACCCATCTTAAGGTATAGGTTTTCTACATAATGTGCATAACTATATTGGACTAAAGTTGCTAAATGTTTTTTTAATGTTTTTTAACATTAAGCAAAATTAGTCTGATGGGATTTTTCGGAAGAAAAACAATTAAAAAGGTATAAGCTCCATCTTGAAGTGTGCAACTTTTGAAAACAACTCACCAAAGGAAACACAAGTTATTTGCATTTATTTTTGGCCTATTTATATGTGCTGACGTCATAAAATATCCCACCAAATTAACAATCTCCCACCAAATTAACAACTAGATTGTGTGCGGTCATAAAATATAGGGAGCCTGGATCCACATTAAGCCCAGTATCAATATACAAATATATTGCGGTGCCCCTTGCCAAGTTGGCAAGCATCTACTTCATGTAATTGCGCCTACAGGGCACCGCCTTTTAGCACTGTGTCTGGTTCTCCTTATTGGTCTTCAAACATTTCTTATAGTATTAGTTGGGAGAAGTTGTTTTAAAAACATGTCAGTTGATCCTTGGTTATCATTTCCTTCATTCTCATTACCTCTATGCTTGGTAATAACTAATAACCATTGATATTATTAGGATATTTTCCAACAGAAATATCTAGGGAGGCAGTTGTCCCTAGGGTATCCTTCACTTGGTGAGGGAATTACAGGGTCAGCACTAGAGGGGTACAGTTAAAAGATCACTGAAATTTAGCCCACTTATCTGCTACTATACATTAACAAATAAATATAATATTAAACAACTCAAACAAATTGTTGAAAGTGTACAATGAATTGGTAAAGTTATTGTCAATAGTACAAATCTTCAAATTCCTGTTATATATTACATTGCTATTTGCTACAGTGAACGCGGGAGCTTTGAACGATATATACATGGACAATCGTCAAGCTCAAATCCTTTGATTGCTGGTGAGGTTACAGCATGGTTACAAAATGATTACAGGTTCGATCCTTGTGCAAGACTCTGAATCACCATGTATCATCACAATAGGTATATATAGTTTACAATTTATATATATTTTTAAATGTCTATCTTTAATATTCACATAATTATTCATAATTAATCATTGCAGAGTAGCTCATCATTTTTCTTTAGATTGTGAGGTGTTCTTGCTAATCTCTGCATAAAACTAGAGTTTGCTGACATCACTCTCTGTCCATAGTGTCCATTAGAGGTGTTAGGAACTTTCACAGAGAACAAATGTTTGTCTTGATCAACAAACTCTTTGGGTTGCTTCAGGTTCCCCTAAAATTAGAATCACACATGTGTTACAATGCTTATTTTTTGTAAAGATTTTAAATACAGGATGGACAAGATAAATCTTGAACATTGTAGGTAAATTAAGAAACCATTTTATTTACCTTCTGATCATAACTCTTGAGAAATCCCCATGTTTGTTCCCTACAATGACCAATCATAATTACCCAAAGAAATATCATCACAAACTTGATTAGAATCCATGATCATTGTGACATCAACAATATTTTGGGGGTAATGCAGCCCATCCAGCAAACAAAAGGAGGGGATTGTGTTACATCTAACCTGGTGCCAATAGCCCTTTAACCAGTTGCTCTTAATAGCTCAAAATGCAGACAAACAAACCAAATTTGACTTGCAAATTATTGCAAATGAGCTATTTTGTTTTGTTATGGCTGCAATAATTATGGGGGTAAATGCGGACAAAGATGGGTACTAACGTCATCTCGACAAAGTGCTATTGTGCCTTGATCATAGTCAGTCCGGCCCAACTGCAAGTGGTTGCACACTTAATGATTTACATATTTTGGTGGAACCATAACAAAAGAATCTAATTAATTTATTTTGTTTGTGTGGCACCAACATGGCTGCCTGAACCTTTTTGTTCTGAACACTTCCGGGATTAGTTACATGACATGTTTTCAATGAGGATTTTTAATGTTGCACAAAAGGAAACCCATTTCCTCTTTATAATTTTAATACAACCCTTTCATTTCTACGTCTTTAAGCGTCACTCTCTGTGAAAGGCAGGTGTATAATATATTATTATTCAGGGCATTTCGGAGTTTCAACCAAATGTTATACACCAAAAGGACTTTTCTCACCATTTTGCCTCGCGGCTTTTTTCCTTCGAGCAAGAATTTTTCCAGATTTCATCTTGGACTACTTTGTTCTTCTTTTGGAACTGGTCGTAATCGATGGTCGGCAGGGCCCCGACAAATTTAACAGTATCCTTGGCGCTATTTATAACACAACACTTGGAGTGATATTGACTTGGAGTCTGCTCGGGAAAACGAGATGGCGCTGACATGACACGGTTACCAAAGTTCGAAGACATCAAAACCACCGATCAAGATTACTGGTAATATTGTATAATATAAGTCTTTTTCTTTACATTCATAAATGAATTTAATAATATATAGTTCGTAGCTTCGAAGTAACAAATTATAAAGTTAGTGACGTCATACGGCTTCGAAACAAAACGATTCCTAGGCAACGCTGTCCCCCCCTCCCCCCACCCCATACCTTGCCACGTATTAAATCATTAATATATGGTGAACTGCCGAGATTTTAGGAACGAAATACTGACGTTTCGAGCGGAGCCCTTCTTACAAATGCGAATGATGCATAAACTATGACAATATTACAATGTTATCTTATAAACGCGAATGATGCATGTGCGTAAACTACGACAATAATAACATCTTATTGCCGACAATAATAATATTTCGAAGTGGCTATTCGTACTGGAGTTGTACGGGACTTTCATTTGCTATTCGTACTGGAGTCAAAATATTTTCCCCAATTTTCTAATAAGTACTTGTTTCATATGATTTTCATTACTCTACCTTTGTTAAAAAAAATACGGGGAAAAATTGCGGCCTAATCATAATCGTTGCCCCTAACCGGCTAACGAAAAATAAAGACCAGACAAAAACAGAAAGAAAGGTCCCTTTATTGGAGGCTAATGGAGCATAATTAGAGGGTGTGTTTGCCAATAACCCCTTCCGTCACTACTGTGACCCCCCTCTAGCAAGTAATGTAATATATTCTCTGTGACACATGTGACCAGCCTCTTTGATTCTTGGTCTTCACAGTAGAAGGTAAAATATGTTTTTTAGTGATCGTATCCTATTCAATCCGCTAACTTTTCTCGGCCGTGGCTAGATATTTTACAACCGTAATTGTATTTGATTAACTGTGGGTGAAAATGTTTCACTGTGAACACAAAAAACGTGATAATATATGTAATAATTTTCAACCAAAACTTAGACTCCATTCAACTCATTCACAACTTCTAGTTTGATACTAGTTTTCTCTTTAATACAAGGGACGAAATAAAACATTTACCGAATTAACGTCAAAGAGAAGAAGCTGTATCAATCCATTTAAAATATATATTTGTGTTATTCATTTCACTTGAAAACAGTGTTGCCACAGATCTTTGTTCGATGACGTAGCCATTTTGAATCCCCCGTTTTCCCCGTTCTCTCTATCTTTATACTTTAAAGAAGTAGATATTGAAGCGTTCTTATGAACGTAAACCATTTTAGTCATCGTTTTCTAACGGTATATTTTAAATTTGTTTTTGTAGTATATCTCGGACTGTAAAGGACAGGTTCTCCGCAACTCTGAAAAATGGGAAAGAAGAAGATTCATATTAACATTGTTGTCATTGGTCACGTTGATTCTGGCAAGTCAACAACCACAGGACATTTGATTTACAAATGCGGTGGTATCGATGATCGAGCCATTGAAAAATTCGAGAAGGAAGCTTCAGAGGTTGGTATATATAAAACGAAATAGAGATTTGTGCAAGGAGAGGTGTAACACGTGTTCCAGAACTTGAATGAAATTATGTAATACTGTAAGGCCAGTGGAACTGTAGTTCACCATCTGAGGATTTTCAAAATCTGATGCGGTTTTTTTCATTATTCATTTCCCATTATTTTCATTATCTATTTTCTGGTCCAAAATTATAGTAAAATCGATTTGTGGACCTACTGTAAATAACTGTATGACTGTATCACTCTTGACCATTATAGCCACACAGTCATATCCAAGGCACTAGATGAACTTATTAATCGGCAACTTCCGGCCAAATATTAAACACTTTTTAACACAACCCAAATCAAATCAATGAACCTTGAGTTCCATCCAGGTACATGAGCAGCAATTAATTTCCATGATGGCTAAAATCACAGTGAATATTAAAGGATAAAATACATGGGCATGTACAAAAGGCGATTTATAGCGCTAGTCCTAGATAAAATGTAGTCGGCTGCTTGTTTTGGTATGTTCTATATATTTGACAACGTATTAAAGTTAAAACTTTCTAAGGCAAAACATGTTGTACTTTGTATATAAAGTTTATCAGAATAGAAAATTTTCAACATCTTTGTCTACATCTTTAAATTAATATTTATACTTTAAATTATTATTTATTATTATACCGGACCGGTATAATATAGTGGTCAGTGACTGCTGCTTGACTTTCCAAAGTTAAGCACCGTACCTCTGGTACACTAACTGGATGGGTTACCACCTTCATATATCGGTCCCGGAAGAGTTGAAAATTAGTGTTGCCATAATCCAATGAGCAGTGCTAATTGGACGTCGGGCTTTCACCAAGAGCCTTAAATAAAATTGGTACCAGCTCTGGCTGGGGTAAGTGGTTAAATTCCAGGGAAGCAGCTAATGAAAGAGGAGCCTACGGGTCGCCTCCGGCTACGGCAGGCCAACTTACTTACTACTTAAATTTTGTCCACAAAATTTCCAAACAACTGGCTTTCAAAAATTCCACACAGTAGAGAAACAGACTATCAATCGCTTCTACTGTATTAGGGACAGCATGCAATTCATCTCTCTGCATGGAATTTGCATATAAAAGTATAAAACTCGGCTTTTGGGAATTTCCGAGTGCAGATATCGAACAAACGCCGACCGATCATCGATGCTTACTTTATTTCGGAGATTCGATGCAATACGAATGATGCCAGTAATATATTTGAAAGTTTTGATGCGGCGAATCTAACAATAATGAAAATTATTATGAATAATGAAAAATTCTTGCGGTAGTTTAAAGCTCATGCGTGCGGTGGACGGTAAACTGAAACCACAGTTCCATGCGCCTAAAGTAAAATGGTGAATAACCTGGTAACTTGCAGGGAAGTCCAAATTATTTAATATATTATTATATAATTTATATATTTTTTCTGTAGTTCAATGAAACCACAGGCAAATATTTGGTAATGTCACACAAAATAGCACCAAGATAGTTAATTTTCACTAGTGACATAAGCACAAGATCAATACAAAAACAAAGCACGACTTCTCTTCTCGGTCTTGCTTAGACAAAACAACGAAAATTTTTCTTTGTTTCGTCTTTTGTTCTGCTCTTGGATCATGCTTGGACCATATTCTTACACTTATGCTTATATCGACCTTAGGTTGCAGGCTTCACTCCGTTCCTTTGTTTTGTTTTGTTTTGTGCTTATGCTTGTGTTCAAGTGACATACTGAAAAAGATAGCGACTGGTACATTTAACATCGATATTTTGGTAAATACCAGTATTTTTAAAATATCGAATATTTTAATTCTCAGATACCGGAAATATTGAAACTTTCAATATTATCGGTTGTGTGTTACACCAACTTTCAATGGATGTAATAAAACAAGACGTGTGACAACAGATTTTAATAATGTGAACAATTGCTAATTAGTGCTATTCAAAAGGATGACCTTTCTATAAAAACAAGCGAGATCTGTGAGAGAGCGACAAATCACAAGACAAAGCCAAAGGATTTCTTCTCAGCTGTCAAAATACTTTGAAATGGATTTGAATAGATCTCACACCTTGGACTTCCGTTAAAAGCAAAGTGTTACTGTGTCAGAATTTACACAGCTCATTGCAGTTGCCAGTCGACAGTGCCATACTGAAGTCAAATAGTCGACACGTCAAATAGTCAACAGTGTTCATTGTGCCTAATGGGTGAAGTGCCGTTTGGAGTTATTTCAAGAAAAGCAACACTGAAAGCGATAATCCCGATTCCATATGTCAACTGTGCAAGAAGGCTGTTAAAGAACAAGGAGGCATCTTAATTTTATCATGCTTGCACTTTTTCAGTCCATGGCCAGCATTGTGTGATTGCTATTTATAACATTTTTGCTGTTTGACAACTTTACGTCACGTACTAAAAATGCTTGAGTTTTGTGAAATTTTGATTTGTAAAAATACCGGTATGTTCGATATTACCGGTATTTTTTTCGGTATTGGTATTCGGTTTTTTCAATACCGCATTAGGCTACATATATGGTGGTTGTCACTCTTATACGAGCATGACCACTTCATTGTACTCATATTAGTTAGGCATTCACAATGCAGCTTCTTCCTTTCTAATGTGGCCCCGAAGGGGACTTTTTAGACCTGATAGGAAACGAGATGTAAAACCACACTTGGTGCATACAGTTGGTGCCCACAAGTTTTTTAACATCCTGGGTGTAGTTTTCGTGTGAAGTGGGTGTACTACACGGAAATACTACACTCACTTTCCGTGTAGTACACGGAGAACTGCACTTGTTGTATGTAGACTGTAGTACACGGAGAAACTACACGGACTTTGCATGTAGTAACTACACAGAGAAACTAGAGTCCGAAGCTAGTTGACAAAAGCGCTAAAAAGACACAAAACCTATTGCGTTTACACGGTGTCGGATGTGAAAGTCGTCTATAAACCGGAGCGATATGAAACATGTAAAAAAGTAGAGTGCTGTGTAGACAGTGTTTTGGATATAAAGCAAAGTGAAAAGGTGGTTAAATCTTGGCAGTTTTCGCTTTTAAATACCACAAAAACAGTAGGCTAAACTGCTTTCAGTATTGCATACTGTAAATGTATTTCCGTTGCCCTACACTTGAAAAGCGTTAAGTTTAGGCGAACGTTTATAACATATTGTCAATAAACGGCTTCGGAAGCCTTCGTGTGAATACACGGAATAGTTGCCATAACATTGTCTGTCTTAATATATGAATTGAGTAAGTTACCTGGTAAATATTCACCGATAATCACCTTGACTTCAGTTAAAATATATAAAATAAAATATAAGTAAGTCTACCCAATTATTCTATTAATCGACAAGATTGCCAAGATAAATCTGGGGACAGCAATTTATGTGCGAGATGGCATGCAAATATAAAACCCCGATATATGTGGGCGATAACCGATCAGCCTGAAAGTTGCCGATTATCGGCTTCTACCGATTAATTTAAAGAAAAATGCAGATTTACCTGCTATAAGAGGCCATACGTGGCATTGCTACATAGCGCAACGATTTCAGCGATGAAAATTGAAAATGTCCAGGGTTCGAATTAACGGTGTGCAATTTGCACATCGTTTTGGCCCAAATAGTAAAAGTTGCACACCACTTTTCAAAACGATGTGCAGAAGAAAAAAAATTGCAGTATTGAACACAAACAAATAGTTCTGACAAACTATAAGTTAAGTTAACAGTCCTATTTCCCAAAGGTGAAAAAATTGTGTGTATTTCCCACAGCCACGCAAAAATTGCTATTAAAATTGTAAAGAAAAGCCATAATCGATTGACGATTGTCGTCGACGCCATATTTTGCGTGTCTGGGAACGAATCACTTTCCCGCGCAATTTCCAGGAGCTGCCTGCGCAAAATGGCGTCTGAAATTTGATCTTTGTCATGCATTTTAGTGATTTTATACAAAACTTTCCAATCTCTTAAACCAACCGGGGCAATGGCAACCGAAAGTATCTCATGCCAGCCTAGAATTCCCTTTGGAATTCAATTGTTTTGCACACCATTATTTTTCTTATATTGGGAGGGCCCGCTTGGACATCATGTTTTTGGGGAAAAAATGCACATCGTTTTTACTTGACTAATTCGAACCCTGGCCTTATTGCACGAGAACAGATTTAACGACCACTAACATGGAAACTTGTTGGATTGAAATCACCTGGACAAAAACGAAGCCACTATTTATTTGCTCAGTTTTCTTGTGTTGACAACTTAATTGATGAACTTGATAAATCACTAACAAAATTGCCAGAAAATGCCGAAATAATTTTGCTGGGAGTCTTAAACATCGATTATCAATGCTGCTTGGTCGATGGATCATGCCGAAAATACACAGTCGACAATTGACTTAATATTTTTAAACAATTCATGTCCTGTTACTGCGAGTGGAGTCATCTCGTTATCTCTGAGTGATCATTACCTTATTTTTTGTGTTATCAAAGCCGGTATCCCAAATCTGGTGGTTATCATCGCAATATCGACTACCGCTCCTATAAAAACTATAATAAAAGACAGTTTAATGAAGATTTAGAAAAACTAAATTGGTCCTTTCTAGACTCGCTGTCAGATACAGTATAAATGAAATTGTAGACAATTGGTGTAATATTTTCTCAGAAGTTGCCGATAAACATGCGCCAAGAAAAACCAGAAGAGTGAAAAGCATCAAGATACCTTGCGTGACCGCTGAACTTCTCCAATCGATGCACGACCATGATTCTCATCAAAATCAAGCACACAAAACAAATGCAGTCTAACCACTGGGGAAAAATCGAGAACTAAAAAATTACGTGAATAATCAAGTAAAACTAACCCAATCCAACCAAAACATCAACTTAAACAAAGATAATCCTGCCACCCTCTGGAAAACATTAAATGAGATAACGTCACACTACAATTTCAATACCAGTCCTTCGTGTATCATTTCTGACGATGTTTCTGTTAACGACCAACAATCAATTGCAATGAACAAATATTTTATGACTATAGGAACGAAACTCGCAGATAAAATTAAAGAAAAATTCAAACCAGTATCTCCAGCATCCAAGTTATTTTTTATTTATTTAGTACTCATTTGCATTACAATACACAATAATTGTTCTAAACTTGGATTAGGTACACACTCAATGTAATAACCAAAGGGCTAGAACTAGAAACTTGAGTTTGAAGAAGTAGGTTTTCAGTGAACTAAGAAATTTGGTTTTCAGTGAACTAAAAAATCTAAAATTGAACTAAAGAACAAAAATTGTTCCTCTCTTCAAATCTGGTGACCCAACTCTACCAAATAACTACTGTCCTATAACCATTCTACCAACTTTAAGTAACATAATTGAACATATTGTTCACCGACAAGTCTACACATACATGCAATAAAACAATCTAATCACTCCAGAACAATTTGGTTTCCATTCATGTTGCTCTGGCACAGTTCACTGATAAAATTTTAGACAATCTCGACAAAAAGTTACAAGAGATGTTTTTATTGATCTGTGAAAAGCATTTGATACTGTAGACCACTTGATACTAATTTCAAAATTGAAAAATCGTGAATTTACTGCTTGTTCTGTTCATACCTTTCATCTCGTACTCAAGTAACAACTATCAACAACTGCACGTGTACCTCAAGATCAGTCACTGTCGAAGTTCCACAAGGAAGTATACTGGGCCCTTTGCTCTTCTTGGTATATATAAACGAACTACCTAAATGTCTTAATAAGGAATGCCTTAAATTGAACAACGACAAGCATTTAAAGTGTCTATAACGTCTGGGAATTTAACATATTTGTAATTTATGGATTATCCCGAGATAAATTGTATTATACAACAACTTTAGTATTTCCAGCAATTTGATTGGCTAAAAACTATGCGTTATTGCAGTATAGATGCACAGTTGACGTCAGAGTCATGGCCTAGCAGCTTGAAGTATTAGCCAATCAGAACTGTTGTGTTTCTTTCGTTAACCAATCAGGTCATGTTAATTGTATAGATCACTAATGATGTAATTAAACATGATTTTCATTTGTTGATGATTTTTACCCCGTAATTTCCCTCTACCCACTTGACGATTTAAGAATGTTAAAGTTCGGAAAATTTAGTATTTGATGTATAAAACAAATAGATTACATTTTTGTGTGCGTGTTTACTGTAATAGATGCACAGAAGACTTCATAGCGTGTAAAGAACAAAAGTCACGGCACTTGCCGCGGCAGCTAGTGCCGTACTTTTTTGTTCTTTACATGCTATGACATCATCTGTGCATCTATTACAGACTATGCAAAATGTAATCTATTTGTTAAATATATCTTATCAGCTGAAAATGTCATTTTCATAGACTTTTTTGCTGTTAAAGGTTGATGGAAATGACGTCAAATTGGGAATCTGTCTTTTCCGTCATTTCCATCAACTTTAACAGCAAAAAAGTCTATGAAGATGAAATTTTCAGCTGACAAGATATATTACAATTTATCTCAGGCGAATCCATAGGTTACAAATACACTATTGTGTTAAATCCCCACAGACGTTATAGGCACTTTAAGTATCTTGGACAATAAAACAAGAAGCACAAACTCGCTAACAATATTTTAAAATGAACTGAAAAAAACACCAATTTAATTAGTTTCAATGTGATAGCGATTGTACAGTTTATAATAGTAATGTAATGTTACGCGACTTAATGTAATGTAATATAATCTTGTGAAGTATTACAGGACCCCCACTGAAAAACACTTCAGTGACATGGGTATCCTGATATATATAGTATATATGTATACATTTTAATTTTAATAAAAAATTTTGATATTATATAATAAAAATAATATAAGTGACCCTCTTTGGGAAAACGTACCTTATCGAAATTGCGTTCAAACGGGGGAAAAAATGGCGTTTGAACAGCTAGAGAAAGCGTTCAAACAGTTTGGTATAAATACCGAATGGCTGCCTAATATACATGATGATGTAGGTAATTCTAAGCTTTTGCTGGCCCAAACCATGCAAGTTAGACTTTTAAGTTAACTTATTTTTAGGCCTGTCTTTGCTGCATTCAAGCTTTGTTGCAGTTCAGGCACGTGTAGGCCTCAGGGATGGATGGCAATATAAGATTATTTGTTTCACGGTTTTCTTATAAAAGAGAAACAGCAAAAACGATTTTTTCCAGTTTACAAAACAACTGCCCAAGCCTAATTAAATTAATAATCTCAGGAAGAATACCTGAAAATAGTTCTTTCTGCCCAAGTAGGTGATAATGGTATAAAAGTAGACAGCTATGGGAGGAAAGGGGGTCTTAGATTGACAAAAGAAGGGAGACTGGTGAACGTTGTATCTGTTTGCTGTTGACTGTTTAAACTAAAACATTGGGAAATCCCTGAAATCAAAATGTTTCATTGACTTTATGTAGATGGGTAAAGGTTCATTCAAATATGCTTGGGTTTTGGACAAACTGAAGGCAGAACGTGAACGTGGTATCACAATTGATATTGCTTTGTGGAAATTTGAAACACACAAGTACTATGTCACTGTTATTGATGCTCCTGGTCATCGTGATTTCATCAAAAACATGATCACTGGAACATCACAGGTATGTGGCAGAGAAATGTAAAAGAATAAATATGAAAGCTGCTCTGAGAAGAACTGGGTATAATATGAAAAGGAGAAATAAGAGAAGTTCAATAATTATGTCAAAAAATACTGTACTTGCATATTATATTCAATATTCATGGCATTATATTCAATATTCATGGCAATGTGTCCTTTGTGATCAGGTAATTCTCGATCTGACCTGAAGGACACATCTTCTGAAACATTGTCCACGAATAAGACATTTTAATTACTAAC